>JAJPUD010005446.1:0-59959 GCA_023553655.1 Myrmecobius fasciatus
CTTTCTTTCTTTCTTTCTTTCTTTCTTTCTTTCTTTCTTTCTTTCTTTCTTTCTTTCTTTCTTTCTTTCTTTCTTTCTTTCTTTCTTTCTTTCTTCTCTCCTTCCTTCCTTTCCTTTCTCCCACCCACCCTTCCTCTCCCCTTCCCTGCCCCCTCCTATTGTCCTCCTTTCCCTCTTCCTTCTCCCTTTTCCTTTTCCTCTCGCTCTCCATCTTCCTCTCCCTCCCCCTTCTAGTTTTATTGTTCGAGTCTTTCTCCTAAAACCACATGGAGCGCTTCAGGGAAGCAAGGATTCTTTGTAAAAGAGGTGAAGAGGTTACTCCAATTGTGTTACTGTTAATTTGCCCTTTCAACATCTACAGCAGGAGCCTAAAAATGAAAAGAAGCAAAGCATAGAGAGTTATCTATTAGATTATTACATCAGAAATGCTAAAGACTAAAAGAAAGGGGTAAAAAGCTTTTTTTTGAAACCAATTTGATCTAATCTATTGAGCTTTCATTGGGGGCCATTTGTAAATTCCCTGCTAGTTTACTCAGATAAAATACATACAGAGGCCCTACATTCTCTTCTCAGATAAAGTATTTTATTGCTGTTACTTAAAATATACATTTGTATATTCATTCAAAAATATAACACTTGCTTTCCACCCTCTTCTGCCGCCCAACCAAGTATTAAGCCCCTTGGTTTTCCACTAAATTACTGATCATTCTAGGAGAAATAATGGTACAACAGATTCAACTATGTTATTCCTGGAGATTAGCTCATAGAATACAAGCTGGTCTTGAGCAAGTTTTTTGGAGAAAAAAAATACTGAACACTAAAAATTGTAAAACAGCATATGGCTTAATGGTTTTGATTTTTGAAAAGTTGGAAACAAGAATGATTTTTAAAAATAAAAAAAGAACAGATCCACATTTATTTTGCCAAGTTAAAATCAATCTCAAAAAATGACAGAAGGCATTTAAATACCAAAGTTACTGTAATAATCTTCATTTAAATCATGGCTTTTCCAAACGAGGTTAAACCTTTAGACAGAAGCTAATTGCTGCAAACACTAATTTTCAAATCTCTTTTGTTTCCCTTTGCAGGCACCTCTGGACATAGAAGGTACCCAATTAGTAGAATTCATGGTCCTGATTGTGTATTGTAGGGCTAGTGTCTGAGCTGTATAAACACTGTTGATTACTATCCCACAGTAATGGATGATTTTCTGATTGCTTAATAAGGCTATCTATTCTGCCTCAGGGCCTGGCAAAGCTGTTGGTAAAATCAGTTAGGTCATTTTTTTTCTCATCCGAGCAGTTGGAGGAGTCTGTGATGGTAGCAGTTGACTAAAAACATAATTACAGTCTATTCAATCACATCTGTTTCCCCACTTAACATTGTTCTTTCAAGTTAGATAGAGTTAAGTAAATTGAAAGGACAATAATGGCAAAAAAAACCACCCAAAAAGCCCACAAAAATTACTCTAGTATGGTTAAAACTCAAGAGTTTTAGTACAATTGTAGAAAAGTTTGAAGTGATTTTTTGGGAAGTTACTAATTTTTGTTAGCTTTCTATACACATATTGTGGATGTTTGGTTATTATAAGTGTTTTTATTTTCATTTTTCAAAGATTCCATGTTATGTAAATATTTTTGCCTAACAAGACTTATTTTAAATCAAGTGTCCTACAGAGATGATGCTGTTTGTTAGAATAATTTTTATGCACTCTTCCAGTATTGTATTTCCTAGTTCAATAATTCCTATCTAATTTTGTGATTAATAACTACCCTGTATTTCACTAAATAGTATTTTGTCAGTAGACAAAGCCAAGTAAGAATCTCACCAAGGGGCACCTTAGACCACTCTGAGCTGCCCTCATTTTCTCTCTGAATACCACCATATTTATAATTTATCAATAACACAAAATTGTACAGTAATAAAAGTAATGGAACTTAAAAACACTTTAATAGTTTGAAACTGCAAGTAGATAAGGAGTCCATATTTCAGTCAAGTTTAGCAGGCCAATGAATTCATTTAGGGCAGTGAATCAGAATAAAAGAAAGGCGATGGGATGTAAAACTCCAGATATTTCATATTAGACTTTACTATATTCTTTTGCATAATTCTGCATTGTGTTTTTATTATATTCAAATGAGTCATGCTGTAAGCACAATCTAGATATTTTATTAGCCATTCTGGTTAACATATTTTAGAATACTTGATATTCTTTCTTCATAGAACAGAGAAAACTACTTTTCAGTAGTAGTAAACCACTCCTAGGTTTATAATGGAAGAGCTTATTAAAATCCCAGGCTTTTTGAAAGAATTCCTTAAATACTAGAGGATGTTGTTTAAGAGTCAGTCTTTGGGAATTCAAGGCATTTCTTTTTGTATATGCCAGTCTTCTTCCCTAAATATGTTGTTCAGAAGGGAAATTTGAATAAATAAAATGCTATATTTAGAATATATTAAAATGTGAGTGTTCTGGATGAACACAGACTAACAGATGCAAACATATTCTAAATGGCAAAATGTGTAATTTAAAATAGTTTACATGCTTTTAATATATAAAATGATTTTTAATGTTTTGCCAAGTAAAAAGTATAGTAGTGATTTTATAGCCAAATAACATAAAGTAATATTGTTATGAATATAAAAAAGGAACTAGAAATGAGAGCCAAGACCTCTATGCATGCACAATCTTCTCTGTTTCTTACTCATGAGGAATTTTGGAGAGTTTGTATCTCAAAATAGATGTCAGCATATAATAGATCCTGTCCTTAACTTCAGAGCATGCATTGATGTTTTGTGTCTGTTTGTTGTCTGCTTACTGCATGATGAAGCAAGCAAGGAAACAATTTGTTTATTTACTATGCCAAACCTGGAAGTGAATTCAATGGCAGGAAGTTAGAATAAAGGAATTTCTTTTTAAATTTGAGTCCATTTTCCCTAAAGATGAAGGTGATACAGGGGCTATTATATTCTTGCTTTGGAGAAATACAATTTTTTCATGTATATATTGCCAGTAAATAATTCTTGGTGAAAGCCAATTGATTTTAATTGCATATTAATATTAAAGAAAAATCAATCGAGTAAATGACACTGGGAATATATACCAACTAGTACTGGCAAATTATATGAAGGCAGTAATCAGTGCTTATGGATCTTAGGGGAGAACATATCTGAATGGAGGCTTCGGTCAATAGCACCAGAAGATTACTATTGCTTAGTTAGGAGTTCTCCTAGAAAGTTGAGGAGGATATATAGGCAAGCGTATTTGGATGCCTGGATCTGTTAGTACATATGTAGTTTGGGAAGATAAATCTATACTCCTGATTCCTGATTTTAATAAATAGGTAGGCATGTCTTTGGAACCTTGGAGCAATTATATAGAAGACTTGAGGATCCAAATATATATTTGCTGATTGAGCATTTCCCAAGTACCTGTGGCTTTAACTTTGTGGGCTAGATTTTTGGGAAAAAGGAGAAAGTCATAATGAATATCTTCAGGAAAGTCATAATGAAGAGCTGATAGAAAGCCATGATGAAATGTGTAAACATGGAGGCAGAATGTCAACAGAAGGAACAGTGAGGTATTCAGATTATGAGCCCAGAATCATAATGCATCTGCACTACTGAGCCAGGCATGATAACCCAGATGTGGTAATGGGGATACTTTTGCCCATTCTTTCTTCATCCAGGAAGAAGCCTATTTTCCCCTATTTACCAAATAATACCATTACTTCTGTTTTCCCTTATCTTAATAATTAATAAATTTATATTAAATTTATTTTTGAGTAGTGTCTGTTTTCCCCTCAGTACAAGTTGAGAGAGAAAGAGAGAGAGAGAAAAAGACAGAGAGAGAGAGACAGAGAGAGACACACACACACAGAGACAGAGACAGAGAGAGACAGAAAGAGACAGAGAGACAGACTGAGAAGGACAGAGATAAAGAGACAAAGACAGATTGCAAGAGAGACAGAGAGAAAGACTAAGAGACAGAGACAGACAGACAGATAGATAGAGAGACAGACAGAGAGTTATTTATTTATATAATTCTGCAGATTGCATGAATCCCAGTTGAATGCTAGACTTATATTCTTCCTAATACTGCTAATACTGATGCTCAAAAGAATAATCTAACCCAAGGTAAAGGAGTGAAGAATTCACTCTTGTTTCCATTGATCTGAACCCAAGGGCTTCAACTATGGAGGCTCTACATCTAGCCCTACTGTCAGTCTTTGAAATGGCTGGCTTTGTATAGTGAATGGGCTATCATACCCTTCCTCAAGCTCT
Organism: Myrmecobius fasciatus; assembly: GCA_023553655.1. Lineage (NCBI taxonomy): Eukaryota > Metazoa > Chordata > Mammalia > Dasyuromorphia > Myrmecobiidae > Myrmecobius > Myrmecobius fasciatus. The sequence goes on from JAJPUD010005446.1 coordinate 4,282, forward strand.
TGCTGGTGGTTAGATATGGGAATCATGTCCAGGATTTTTAAAATTTTGTTTTATTTTTAATGGACTATTGTCATCCACACTTGGGATTTTGTTCTATATTTATAATCTTTGAACTTTTAATGGGCAGTTCATTTCAAAGCACTTGCCACATCAATTTTTGAAGAAGCTTATTTCTTGAGAGATGAAATCACAAACAAGATTGTCCCACTGAGCCAAGGGCAGGACAACTTAGTACATGAGAATCAGCAGCAGGAAGTAGCTAAGAAAATAGAACTGTCTTTTGCTACAATTCTGGCTAGATTAGACACGAGTGAAGCCTGCACCTGCAGTAAGATTGAAAAGTTGGTGAATGAGAGACAATTTCAAGTTATAGGAAAGAGGAAATAAGGTCAGGAAAGATTTCCCTATATCCCAAGAATCTCAACAATGCATGGACACTATCCCCCCCCCCCCCAAAAAAAAAACCTAGAAATGATATTGAATTGACCATATCTTCAAATAATTTGAAATATCAGGATTTTAAAAATGTTTTTAAAAGAATTTAATGGTTATGATATGAAGCCATTTTTCTTAAGGACCTGGCATTTGAGGGTATCTTTTTCCCCAACTTCTGCAGAGGGAAAGGGGAGGTCAGAACAACTGCTCTTTCTTTCACTTACCACATTTTTGGATATACCATATTCAATATCACCACTGGTCCCCCTTTCCTGCTTCAAATGTGTTTGCCTCCAGAATGGGAATTCGTAGCTATAACTCTGACTTTACTCTCTAAATTTGGTTTTGTAGAAGTTAAGAAGAACAGAAAAGAACTTGGTGAACTTACTTTTTTCAATTTAGCAGTCCCATACAGGCAGATAAATTTCTGCCTCTTCTCCCTCACCTCAATCAGATCTTTCCCTGAAGAACATGCAGAATAATGACTTATCCTAAAAGTCTCTCTCAGGTAGTGAAGGATAAACAATGGTAGAATTCTAGTAATTAGAATATGCTTATGTGAATTAAGGTATCCCTATGAAGTGACCTCATTTTTATAGGACTAAACTTCTCAGCTAAGACATTCTAAATGATAATGATGTTAATTTTTGTTTTTCATCACTCAATACTAGTCAAAGTAGAAGGAACACTTCACACCTAGGTATAACACTGATGATCTAGGCCTATTATTAATGCTTCTTTAGAAAACATAACTGAGGGGGCAGAGCCAAGATGGCGGAGTGAAAAGGTGACTTTCTGCCTCTCCTCTGATCTTCTCTCAAATCAACAATAAAATAAGCCTCTGAACTGATCTTCACGTCAACGAACTCAGAAATATTTGGGCACTGCTCTCTGGTGAACTTCATATCAGGTTAGTCTGACTCGGACAGAGAGATAAATAGACGACTCCTGTGTAGGCCGGAAATGAGGGTGGGACTCAGCTCAGCTCATCGTGGCAGAAATTCCAGACTCCAAACTCCAAATTCCAAACACCTGGAGTTTATCTGAGGCACTCCGGACACTCTGCCCTGATTGGGGGCAGGTGCTCTGCCAGACTTGCCTTGTTTAAGGAGTAATTCAGAATTAGTCCTAGCCCCCACCAGCCCAACACCTTAAGTTAACTCGCCTAAGTGCCCCAGGGCAAAGCTTTTCAGCCATCTTAAAGAGATATTCACGCTGTCTAAAAAAATGAAGAAGCAAAAGACAGCTCTCACCATAGACAGCTTTTATCAAGGCAAAGAAGTGTTGACCCCAGATGCTGAGGTTCCTTTAGATAAAATACCAGATGAAGGTATTAAAGACCATCACTGGTCACTTTTTCAAAAGACCTTTCTGGAAGATTGCATAAAGAACCTCAACAGAGAGCTGGAGGATAAATGGGAAAATAAACTGAAATCAGTGCAAGAAGGATACAATATCTTGCAAGAAGGATATGATGCCCTGCAAAAGAGATATGAAAAAGACACCAATTTATTGAAAAATAAAATTAGTGAAGTGGAAAAAGAGTGCAATGAACAAATTGGCCAGGTACAGAAGGAGCTTAAAAAGGTAACTGAAGAAAACAAAACTTTAAAAATAAGAATTGAACAAATGCAAGTGAATGACTCACTAAGACTTGAAGAATCAGTCAAACAAAAACAAAAAAATGAAAAATTAGAAGAAAATATGAAATATCTCCTAGGAAAAACAACTGACTTGGAAAATAGATCTAGGAGAGACAATTTAAGGATTATTGGACTTCCTGAAAGCCATGATGAAAAAAAGAATCTAAACACTATCTTCCAGGAAATCCTGAAAGAAAACTGCCCTGAGATTGTAGAATCAAAGGGCAAAATCACCATTGAAAGAATTCACCGATCATCTCCTGAAAGAGACCCCAAAATTAAGAACCCAAGGAATATCGTGGCTAAATTTCAGGACTATAGCACCAAGGAACAGATTCTGCTATCAGCTAGAAAGAAACAATTCAAATACCGAGGATCAATAATTAGAATCACACAGGATCTGTCAGCCTCCACACTGAAGGATCGAAGGGCCTGGAACCAGATATTCCGAAGGACAAAGGAACTTGGATTACAACCAAGAATAACTTACCCAGCTAGAATGAGCATTATCCTCCAGGGAAGAAGATGGTCATTCAATGATATAGGTGAATTTCACCTATTTCTAATGAAAAGACTGGATCTGAACAAAAAATTCAACACCCAAACACAGAACTCAAGAGAAGCATAAAAAAGTAAAAAGGAAAGGACTCTTGAGAACTTTATTTTTACTAGGGGGATACTTAAAGTTTGGGGGTATAATTAACTAGATATTACTTTGATAATATGAAAAAGAGAACTAGAGGGGAAAAGGTTGTCATACTGGGGAAAAGAGGGAAAAAGTGGTAAAATAAGATCTAAAAAAAGGAGGTAAAAACAAGGTAAAATCACCTGAAGAGGCAAAGAAAACCTAATATAATTGAGAGAAAGAGGGGAGGGAGATGAGCATTGTGTAAATCTTACTCTCATCAGGTTGGGCTCTAAAAGTGTATATCAGACATTTGATTTCACATAGAAACTTATCTGTTGCTAAAGGGAAGTGGGAGGGAAAGGAGGAAAAGTAAGGGACAAACTAATAGAAGGGAAAATAGAAGAATCAGGGGAAAGGAGAAAAACAGGGGAAGGGGATCTAAAGGGTGGAGTATTGTTTGGGGGAGGGGGTCATCAAAAGCAAAGTACTGAGGAGGGGGGAAGGGAGAAAGGGGAAAGGAAAGGGGAAAACATAACTTGGGTAAATAAGATGGCAGGAAATAAAGAATTAGTTATTCTAACTGTGAATGTGAATGGGATGTACTCTCCCATAAAGCGGAAGTGGATATTCGACTGGATTAAAAACCAGAATCCCACAATATGTTGTCTACAAGAAACACATTTAAAACATAGTGACACGTATAGGATAAGGTAAAAGGCTGGAGCAGAACCTATTATGCTTCAGGTGAACAAAAAAAAGCAGGGGTAGCGATCCTTATCTCAGATCAAGAAAAGCCAAGATAGATCCAAGCCAAAGAGATAAGGAAGGAAACTATATTTTATTAAAGGGTACCATAGATAATGTAGCAATATCAATACTAAATATATATGCACCAAATGCGATAGCATCCAAATTCCTAGGGGAGAAATTAAGAGAGATGCAAGAAGAAATAGACAGCCAAACTATACTAGTGGGGGATCTCAACCTTGCTCTCTCAGAATTAGATAAATCAAACCACAAAATAAACAAGAAAGAAACTAGGGAGATAAACCAATTGTTAGAAAAGCTAGGTATGATAGATCTATGGAGAAAGTTGAATGGAGACAGTAGGGAGTTTACTTTTTTGTCAGCAGTCCATGGAACCTATACAAAAATTGACCATGTGTTAGGGCATAAAAACCTCAAAATCAAATGCAGAAAGGCAGAAATAGTAAATGCATCCTTTTCAGATCATGATGCAATAAAAATCACATGCAATATAAGGCCAGGAGAAAATAAACCAAAAGTTAATTGGAAATTAAATAATCTAATCCTGAAGAATGAATAGGTGAAAGAGAAAATCATAGACACAATCAATAATTTCATCCAGGAGAATGACAATAAGGAGACAACATACCAAAATTTGTGGGATACGTTCAAAACGGTTATAAGGGGCAATTTTATATCTCTAGATGCTTACTTGCATAAAAGAGAGAAAGAAAAGATCAACGAATTGGGCTTACTATTAAAAAAACTAGAAAAAGAACAAATTAAAAACCCTCAATTAAATACCAAATTGGAAATTCTAAAAGTAAAAGGAGAAATTAATAAAATTGAAAATAAGAAAACTATTGATTTAATAAATAAAACTAAGAGTTGGTTCTATGAAAAAACTAAGAAAATAGATAAGCCTTTAGTTAATTTGATAAGAAAAAGGAAAGAGGAAAATCAAATTTGTTCGTCTAAAGAATGATAAGGGAGAACTTTCCTCCAATGAAGAGGAAATTAGAGCAATAATTAGGAGTTACTTTGCCCAACTTTATGCCAGTAAGTTTGATAATCTAAATGAAATGGAGGAATATCTACAAAAATATAGATTGCCCAGGTTAACAGAAGAGGATATAAATTATTTAAATAGCCCCATATTAGAAAAAGAAATAGAACAAGCTATTAACCAACTCCCTAAGAAAAAATCTCCAGGGCCAGATGGATTTACATGTGAATTCTACCAAACATTCAAAGAACAATTAATTCCAATACTACACAAACTATTTGAGAAAATAGGGACAGAAGGTATACTGCCAGAATCCTTCTATGAGACAGATATGGTGCTGATAGTTAAACCAGGTAGGGTGAAAACAGAGAAAGAAAACTATAGACCAATTTCCCTAATGAATATTGATGCAAAAATGTTAAATAAGATATTAGTAATGGGATTACAGAAAGTCATCCCCAGGACAGTACACTATGACCAAGTAGGATTTATACCAGGGATGCAGGGCTGGTTCAATATTAGGAAAACTATCAGCATAATTAATTATATTAATAACCAAACTAACAAAAACCATATGATTATCTCAATAGATGCAGAAAAGGCCTTTGATAAAATCCAACACCCTTTCCTATTAAAAACACTAGAGAGTATAGGAATAAATGGGCTTTTCCTTAAAATGATCAGTAGCATCTATTTAAAACCATCAGCAAGCATCATATGTAATGGAGACAAACTAAAAACCATTCCCAATAAGATCAGGAGTGAAACAAGGCTGCCCACTGTCACCATTACTATTTAATATTGTATTAGAAATGCTAGCTTTATCAATAAGAGAAGAAAAAGAGATAAAAGGAATCAGAGTAGGTAATGAAGAAACCAAGTTATCACTCTTTGCAAATGACATGATGGTATACTTAGAGAACCCTAGAGACTCAACTAAAAAACTTCTAGAAACAATTCACAACTTTAGCAAAGTGGCAGCATTCAAAATTAATCCACATAAATCATCAGCATTTTTATATATTACCAACAAAGTTCAGCAGCAAAAGATACAAAAAGAAATTACATTCCAAATAGCAGATGATAGAATAAAATATTTGGGAATCTATCTGCCAAGGAAAAGTCAGAAACTATATGAACTAAACTACAAAACACTTTCCACACAAATAAAATCAGACCTAATCAATTGGAAAAATATTAAGTGCTCATGGGTAGGCAGAGTGAACATAATAAAAATGACAATACTACCCAAACTAATCTACTTATTTAATGCCATACCAATCAAACTCCGAAGAAATTATTTTACAGATCTAGGAAAAACTGTAGCAAAGTTCATTTGGAAGAACAAAAGGTCAAGGATTTCAAGGGGATTAATGAAAAAAAAAAAGGCAGATGAAGGTGGCCTTGCTGTACCAGATCTAAAACTATATTATAAAGCAGCGGTCATCAAAACCGTTTGGTACTGGCTAAGAAATAGAGCAGTCGATCAGTGGCACAGGATAGGTTATCAGGACGACCTAGGCATTAATCTTAACAATCTAGTGTTCGATAAACTCAAAGACCCCAGCTTTTGGGATAAATACTCTCTATTTGGCAAAAACTGCTGGGAAAATTGGAAACTAGTGTGGAAGAAATTAGGGCTTGACCCATACCTAACAGCACATACCAAGATAAGATCTAAATGGGTTCATGATCGAGATATAAAGAGGGACTTTGTAAGCCAGTTAGAGGAACGTAATATCGTTTACCTCTCAGACCTGTGGAGATGGAATAAATTTATGTCCAAAGAAGACCTGGAACTCCTAATTGAACATCAGATAGATAATTTTGATTATATTAAGTTAAAAAGTTTCTGTACAAACAAAACAAATGCAGACAAGATTAGGAGGGAAGCATCAAATTGGGAAATCATCTTTACATTTAATGGTTCTGATAAAGGCCTCATTTCTAAAATATATAGAGAATTGTCTCATACATACAAGAATTCAAGCCACTCTTCAATAGATAAGTGGTCAATTCTGGAGAGCAATTTGGAGCTATGCTCAAAACGTTGTCAAACTGTGCATACCCTTTGACCCAGCAGTGTTTCTGGGCCTATATCCCAAAGAGATCTTAGAGGAGGGAAAGGGCCCCACATGTGCAAGAATGTTTGTGGCAGCCCTTTTTGTAGTGGCTAGAAACTGGAAACTGAAGGGATGCCCATCAATTGGAGAGTGGCTGAATAAATTATGGTATATGAATGTTATGGAATATTATTGCTCTGTAAGAAACGAACAGCAGGACGATTTCAGAGAGGCCTGGAGAGACTTGCATGAACTGATGCTGAGTGAAACGAGCAGAATCAGGAGATCATACACAGCAACAACAGTATTACATGATGATCAATTCTGATGGACATGGCTCTCTGCAGCAAAGAATTGTCTCAAACCAGTTCCAATTGTTCACTGAAGAAAACCATATACACCCAGAGAGAGGGATATGAAATATGGACCACAACATAACATTTTCATGATCTCTATTGACATTTGCTTGCATTGTGTTGCCTTTCTCTGATTCTTTTTTTTTTCTTGTAGATAGGATTTTTCTTGCATAACTTCTCAAGCATTTCAACATTATTAACATGTAGTGGACTTCCTGCCATCTAGGGGAGGGGAGGGGACTGGGGGTAAAATTTGTATTGGAAAGCTTTGTAAAGAGCAACGCTGGGGAACTACCCATACATATGTTATACAAATAAAAAGCTTTAATAAAAAAAGAAAAAAAACATAACTGAGCAGAAGTTATGTGGTTTAATAATTCAGGGCAAGTAAAACATTTTTTTTCATATAATTCAAGGAATGCTTCCATTAGTTTTTCAAACTAAACTGTCAACTCTACTGCAGAGAGCATAACTCTGTTGGGATGGCCACATTGTTTGAATGCCAAATGTACGCATGTCAAAAAAATTATTTTACGGAGAACTTACACAGGCCAAGTGTCCATATGGTGGTCAGAAAAAGTGATACAAGGACAGCATCAAGGTATCTCTTAAGAACTTTAGAATAGATTGTATCATATGGGAGACACTACCACAGGATTATCCAACATGATGTGCCCTCATCAGAGAAGGTGCTGTGCCCTATGACCAAAGCAGAATTGAATTAGTTCAGAAGAAATGCAAAATGTGCAAAATTAAGAAGATACCCTAACAAATGTTCATATGGACTATTTGTGTCTGACCTATTGCAGAGCACTCCAAGCTCATACTGGTCTGATCAACCACAGTTGAATACACTGTAATCTGACTCTAACATAGTGATGAGATTTTGGTCCTCTTCAAGAATCATTTAAAAAGATAAAATAGAAGTCATCTGAGAGGGAATGCAGTAGCAGTTGGGAACAAGATGTAGGGAAAGCATATTATGGGAGGTGAACCGAAGCTTGAATGGAGCCAAGGAAGTCAGAAGAGACAGCTGAGGACAGAGCATTGCTAAAATTGGAAATGATCAGTGAAAATTTATGGATTAAGGAGATATATTGAAAACCAGAAAGAAGGCCAGTGTTATTAAATGGTGTGGAAAAAGTCATGCAAACATCCTGATTGGGTCCTCTATGAATTCATGCTACATAATCTCAAGTGGACCCTTATTATTCCTAAGCAATCATTTTACACATCACTAATTAACTCACTATCCCTCTTATCAAGAAGCTTTTCCAAAATGGCTATTCCATGTTTTCATCCCTTCTCAAACTTTCCATGAGTCCCCTTCCCCCAACCTTTTGGGCTGAGAACCTGTTTTTATATTTTAATGAAAAAATTTGAGGCCATTTATTGAGTGTTCCCTTCTTTCCCTTCCTCCTTATTCTACATTATCCAGAAGTCTTCTGCCATTATATCCTGTTTCACCTCTGTTTTACATGATGAGGTGGCTGTTCTCTTCACTAAAATCAATCCTTCTACATACACACTTAATCCTATTCCATCTAATTTCCTATAGCATATTTCCCCTTTTATCATCTCTATAAACTACAAAATCTCCCTGTCTACTGGTTGCTTCCATACTACCTACAAATATGCTTGTGTGTTTCTTATTGTCAAGAAATCCTCATTTGATGTATCCATCTGAATTGACTATTGTCCCAGGTCTTTCCTACCTTGTGTAGTTAAATTCTTAGAGAAGATCATCTATAATAAATATCTTCACTTCCCTTTCTCTCTTTTCTTTATATAGACAACCAAAACTGCTTTATTTAAAATTACCAATGATCTCTTACTTGCCAAATCCAAAAATCTTTCCTCAATATTCAATCTTCTTGACCTGTCTGTCAATAAAACCTTTGACCCTCTCAATAATCCTCTTTCCTCTGACACTTTATTGTCTCCTGAATTTCAGACCACTACTTTTTCTCAGTTCTATTTATCTGACTGATTTTTATTTCATTTGCTATATCTCATCCAGATTGTTTGAAAAGTAGGAGTGTACCCCAGAGCTCTAATCCAAGTGCCTTTCTCTTCTCTTAATACTATTTCTTTTGGTGATTTCATCAGTTCTGGTGGATTTCATTCTCTTATCTATGCTGATGATTCTTAAATTGGCTTTTCTGGTGCTAATCTCTCTGTTCTACTCTTGAATCCCCAACTACTTATTAGACAACCCAGAACATCCTGATCTATATACATCTGAAACTCAACCTTCTAAAACTAAACTTTTTTCTTCCTTCTAACCTTTCCCATTGCTAGTAGAATGGCTAGGGCATCACAATTTTTACAGTCCTGAAGACTCATAAACTAGATGTCATCATTATCTCTCACCTTCCAATCCATTCTATTGTCTGTCACTTTTTCCTTTGTAAAATCTCTTGATTATTTCTCCTTTGTCTCCTCTGATACTTCTATCACCTTGGTGTGGGCCCTCATCTCCTCATACTTGGATTGAAAAGGCCTATTGACTAATCTGCTTACTACAAATTTATCCTCACTCCAGTCCATCCTTTACTAAGTCATCAGAGGGATTTTTCTAAAGGCTAAATCTGGTCATATCACTCTCCTCCCAGTGACCACCAATCAATTCAAGGATCAAATATAAAGTGCTTTTTTGGTGGTCAAAACCCTTTGTAATTTAGTCCTACTTTCCATCTTTGTAGTGTACTTATAATCCTCACCATATAGTTTTTGATCTGGTAACACTATTCTTATTGCTTATAGAGTGCCTCAAACAAGACACTGTCTTTTAACTCTGGGAATTTTCATTGTCTGGCCCCCATGAATGAAATGTTGTCTTTCCTTATCTCTGCCTCCAGACTTCCTTGTCTTCCTTTGAATCTCAGCTAAAATTCCACCTTCTATCAGAAGTGTTAGCCAATTCTTCTTACTTCAAGTGTTTTCCTCCTGTTTATCCTGTATGTACTTAAACATTGTTGTTTGTACATAGTTTGAATATAGGTATTTGTATGTTATCTCCTTCATTAGAATGTGAGTTCCTTGAAAATATGGACTTTTTTGCCTTTTGCTTTATTCCCAGCACTTTGCACAATGCCTAGCATAACAGATGCTTAATAAATGTTCATTGACTAGTTGACTATGTGGAGGGGAATAAAATGTAAGAAGAGGTAGAAAGGGACCAGATGATCTGAAGAACCAAAAAATTTTCCTTTACATTATGAACCTGGAGGTGATGGGCAGCCACTGGAGTTTATTGTCTAATGAGATGTGCTTTAGGAAAAATATTTTGGCAGCTAAGTGGAGAATGGACTAGAGTAGGAAGAGACTTGAGCAAAGAGACCAGACAGCAAGCTATCATCATGGGGTGATGAGGATTCGCATCAAAGTGGTGACTCTATTAGTGGAAAGAAAGAAAGGTATGCCAGAATTGTTATTAAGGTAGAGAGAACAGAATTTGTCAACATATCAGATTTATAGGTGAGTATGAATGATGAATCAAGGATAATACATTGATTGCAAACCTGGGAGGTTAGTGATGACCTTGACAATGATAGAGAATTTCAGAAGAAAAAGGCTTTTGAAGGGAAAGATATTGAATTCTGATTTGAACATGCTGAGTTTAAAATGTCTGCAAACATCCAATTCAATTTGTCAAATAGGCAGTTGAAAATGTGATATTGGAGGTGAAGAGAGAAGTTGGACCTGAACAATTAAATCTGAAGATTATTTTCATTCAGATGACAATTAAAAAAATTTATTTTTAAATTTTCAATAGTATTTTATTTTTCAAATACAAGTAAGGATAATTTTCAATATTCAATTTTGTTAGGCAGCTATCCAGATTTTTCCCCTTCCTTTCCTTCCTTCCCCCCTTCCCAATAAAGCAAGCAATCTAATATAGGGTAAATATGTGCAATTCTTTTTTTATGTTCAATTCTTTTAAACATATTTTCATATTTGTCATGTTATACAAAAAATCAAATCAAAAGGAAAAAAAAACACAAGAAAAAAAAGAAACAAAAAGGTGAAAATACTATGCTTCAATCTCCATAGTTCTTTGTCTGGATGTGGATGACATTTTTCATCCTGAGTCTGTTGGAAATGCTTTGAATTACTTCATTGTTGAGAAGAGTCAAGACCATCATAGCTGATCATCACACATCTTGTTACTGTGTACGATGTTCTCTTAGTTCGGCTTACTTCATTCATAATCAGTTCGCATTAGTATTTCCAGGTTTTTCTGAAATCAGCCTGCTCATCATTTCTTAATAGAGCATTAAAATTTCATTACATTCCTATACCATTCAGCTATTGGTTGGCATCCACTCAATTTCCAGTTCCTTGCCACCAAAAAGGGCTTGTCAAATATTTTTGCACATGTGGCTCCTTTTCCTTTTTATATTTTTATTTTTTAAAAAATTTTATTTATTTTAAATACAAATTTTTTTATGAATTAGGTTGGGAGAGAAAAATAAGAGCAAACAAATCATGAGAGAGAAAAAAAAACAGAAAAAAGAAGTGAACATAGCAGGTATTGATTTACATTCGATCTCCATAGTTCTTTTTCTAGATGCCAATGGCATTTTCTGTCTAAAATCTATTGGAATAGCCTTGGATCACTGAATCACTGAGAAGAACTAAGTCTTTTATAGTTGATAATTGCACTTTTTGCTGTTATTGTGTACAATGTGTACACAATTGAACAATGTGTTTGTTCTGCTTGTTTTGCTCAGTATCAGTTCATGTAAATCTTATCAGTTCATGTAAATCTTTCCAGGCCTTTCTAAAATGAGCTTGTTCATCACTTTTTTCCCCATTACCTTCATATACAAACAGCTTATTTAGCTTCCCCAATTGATGGGCTCCTACTCCTTTTCCAATTCTTTGTTACCACAAAAAGAGCTCCTATAAACATTTTTGCACATATGGATCCTTTTCTTTCCTTTATGATTTCCTTGGGATACAGATCCAGTAGTGGCACTGCTGGGTCAAAGGATATGCAGTTTTATAGCCCTTTGGTTATAGCTCCAGATTGTTCTCCAGAATGGCTGAATCATTTCACAACTCCACTAATACATTAATATCCCAGTTTTCTTACATCCCCTCCAACATTTATCATTATCTTTTCCTGTCATCTAACTCAAACTGAGAGGTATGTACTGGGACCTCAGAGTTGTTTTAATTTGCATTTTTCTAATCAATAGTGATTCAGAGCATTTTTCTTTATGTGACTATAGATGGTTTTAATTTCATTATCTGAAAATTGTTCATATTCTTTTACCATTTATCAATTAAGGAATGACTTGTATTCTTATAAATTTGACACAGTTCTTTATATATTTGAGAAATGAGACCTTTATCAGAAACACTGCTGTAAAATTTTTTCCCAGCTTTGTACTTCCCTTTTAATTGGGTTTCTGTTGGTTTTGTTTGTGCAAAAATTTCTTTAATTTAATGTAATCAAAGATATCCATTTTGCCTTTCATAATTCTTCTTTGGTAATAAATTCCTCCCCTCTCCAAAGATCTGATAAGTAAATTATTCCTTGCTCTACTAATTTGTTTGTGGCATTATCCTTTAAGCCCAAATCCCGTACTCAATTTTGACCTTATTTTGGTATGGGGTATGAGATATAGGTCTATGCCGAGTTTCTGACATTATTTTCCAGTTTTCCCAGCAGTTTTTGTCAAATTGTTCTTATTCCAGAAGCTAAAATTTGGGAGTTTATCAAATACTAGAATGCTATGTAACTTATTCCACTGATCTATTTCTTAGCCAATATTAAATGGTTTTGATGACTACTGCTTTATAATAAAGTTTTAGTCTTTGTACTGCTAAGTTATTTTAATGGAATTTCCCTTCATCAGTAATATATAGAAATGCTGATGATTTGCATGTTTATTTTATATCCAGCAACTTTGTTAAGTTGTTAATTGTTTTGAGTAGATTTTTGGATGATTTTCTAGGATTCTCTAAGCATATCATTATATCATTTGCAAAAAATCATAGTTTTATTTCCTCATTGCCCATTCTAATTTCTTTAATGGCTTTTTCTTTTGTTCTTGCTAAAGCCATCATTTCTAGTAAAATGCTGAATAATAATGGTGATAATGGGCATCTTTGTTTCACCCCTGATCTCACTGGAAATGTATTCTGCCTCTCTCCATTACAAACAATGCTTGCAGTAGGTTTTAAACAGATACTGCTTATTGTTTTAAGGAAATCTCCCTTTATTCCTATAGTCTCTACTGTTTTTAATAGGAATGGGTGCTGGCTGTATTTTGTCAAAAGTTTTTTCTGCATTTATTGAGATTATCATATGATTTCTTTTGGTTTTGCTATTGATATGGCCAATTGTGGTAATAGGTATTAGTCTCACTTAGTCAAACATAGTGCATTATCCTGCTAAGAAGTTGCTGTAATCTCTTTGCTAATATTTCACTTAAAATTTTTGCATTAAATTTCATTAGGGAGATTGGTCTATATTTTTCCTTCTCTGTCTTGGCTCTCCCCAGTTTAAGTACCAGTACCACATTTGTGTCATAAATTTGGCAGGACTTATTCTTTGTGTATTTTTCCAAATAGTTTACCTAATATTGGAATTAATTTGGTAGAAATCACTTGTGAATCCATCTGTCCCTGGATATTTTTTCTTAGTTCATTAATGGCTTGATCAATATCTTTTTCTAAAATGGGGCTATTTAAGTAATTTAGTTCCTCTTCTGCTAATCTGGGCAATTTTTATATTGGTTAGACTGTTGGATTTGCTACCATATAGTTGGGCAAAATAGCTCCTAATTATTGCTTTAAATTCTTTTTCATTGGTGATAAGTTTACCATTTTCATTTTTGATGCTGTTGATTTGTTTTTTTCTTTTTTCTAATCAAATTAACCAAAGGTTTATCTATTTTCTTTTTTTCATTTTTTTTAAATTAAAGCTTTTTATTTACAGAACATGAGTAATTTTTCTACATTGATCTTTACAAAACTTTCTGTTCCAAATTTTCCCCTCTTTCCCCTCACCCCTCGCCTAGATGGCAAGTAGTCTAATACATGTTAAATATGTTAAAATAAATAAATAGATAAATCCAATATATGTATACATACCTATACAGTTATCTTGCAGCACAAGAAAAATCGGATCTAGAAAGAGAAAGAAAAAAAAAACCTAAGAAGGAAAGCAAAATGCAAGCAAACATCAATAGAGAGCTTTAAAATGCGTGTTGTGGTCCATACGCAGTTCCCACTGGCCTCTCTCTGAGTGTATATGGCTTTCTTCATAGCTGAACAATAGGAATTGGTTTGAATCACCTCATTTTTTTCATATTAACATACTTAATATCAATAAGTAGGGTTCTTTCAGGGACCAAATATGATAGTTACATAAATCATATTTGAACCAATAGCACAATAGCCTACAGAGATAATCAATATATATAGACATTTGGAGAAGACACAGGGTGGGAGGAAGCATGATCAGAAAATTAAGAACATGGAGTGAAAATCTTTGAAAAAGTCCTTAAAACTCATTTTCCTCCTGAATCCAGTAAATTTAGTTGTTTATGTTTCTATGTTAATTTTCTCTTCTACTAAAAGAAGCTATTAATAATGTTAGTATATTTTGGTTTTAATTTTTTTATTAATGCTTTTTATCTGCAAAATATATGTATGGGTAATTCTTCAACATTAATCCTTATAAAGTTTTCTATTACAAATTTTTCCCCCTACTCCCCATCCCTCCCCTAGATGGCAGGATATCCACTACATGTTAATTATGTTAAAGTACTAAGAAATCGAATATATGTATACTTATTTACACACATCATTTTTGTGCAGGAGAAATCATATCTACAAGAAAGAATAATCAGATAAAAGAAATATAATACAAGCAAACATCAATAGAGAGCATGAAAATGATATGTTGTGGTCCGCATTTCACATCCCTCTCTCTGGGTATATATGGCTTTCTTCAGTGAACAATTGGAACTGGTTTGAAGCATTTCATTGTTGAAGAGAGTCATGTCCATCAGAATTGATCATCATATAGTATTGTTGTTGCCGTGAAAAATGATCTCCTGGTTCTCCTCACCTCACTCAGCATCAGTTCATGCAAGTCTCTCCAGGCCTCTCTGAAATCGTCCTGCTGGTCGTTTCTCACGGAACAATAATATTCCATAACATTCATATACCATAATTTATTCAGCCACTCTCCATTTGATGGGCATCCATTCAATTTCCAGTTTCTAGCCACTACAAAAAGAGCTGCCACAAACATTTTTGCACATGTGGGCTCTTTCCTTCTTTTATGATTTCTTTGGGATATAAGCCCAATAGAAACACTGCTGGGTCAAAGGGTATGCACAGTTTGATAACTTTTTGAGCATAGCTCCAAATTGCTCTCCAGAATGGTTGGATCCGTTCACAGTTCCACCAACAATGCATCAGTGTCCCAGCCTTCCCACATCCCCTCCAACACCTGTCATTATTCTTTCCTGCCATTTTAGCCAATCTGACAGGTATATAGTGGTACCTCAGAGTAGTCTTAATTTGCATTTCTCTGATCAATAGTGATTTGGAGCAACTTTTCATATGACTATAAATATTTTAATTTCATCATCTGAAAATTGTCTGTTCATATCCTTTGACCATTTATCAATTGGAGAATGACTTGAATTCTTCTAAATGTGAGACAATTCTCTATATATCTTAGAGATGAGACCTTTATCAGAACCCTTAAATGTAAAGATGATTTCCCAATTTGATGCTTCCCTCCTAATCTTGTCTGCATTAGTTTTATTTGTACAGAAACTTTTTAACTTAATATAACCAAAATTATCTATCTGGTGTTCAATTAATAATTCCAGATCTTCTTTTGACATAAATTTATTCCATCTCCACAGGTCTGAGAGGTAAACTATCCTATGTTCCTCTAATTTGCTTATAATATTGCTCTTTATATCTAGATCATGAACCTATTTAGATCTTATCTTGGTATGCGGTATTAGGTGTGGGTCCAGCCTTAATTTCTTCCACACTAGTTTCCAATTTTCCCAGCAGTTTTTGCCAAATAGTGAGTACTTATCCCAAAAGCTGGGGTCTTTGGGTTTATCAAACACTAAATTGGTAATGTTATTACCTAGATTGTCCTGATATCCTATCCTATGCCACTGATTGACTGCTCTATTTCTCAGCAAGTACCAAATGGTTTTGATGACTGCTGCTTTATAATATAGTTTTATATCTGGTACAGCAAGTCCACCTTCATCTGTCTTTTTTTTCACTAATTCCCTTGAAATTCTTGACCAAAAGTTCTTCCAAATGAACTTTGCTACTATTTTTTCTAGATCTGTAAGATAATTTCTTGGGAGTTTGATTTGTATGGCACTAAATAAGTAAATTAGTTTGGGTAGTATTGTCATTTTTATTATATTCGTTTGGCCTACCCATGAGCACTTAATGTTTTTCCAATTGACTAGGTCTGATTTTATTTATGTGGAAAGTGTTTTGTAGTTTAGTTTGTATAGTTTCTGACTTTTTCTTTGCAGATAAATTCCCAAATATTTTATGCTATCATCCATTATTTTGAATGGAATTTCTTTTTGTATCTCTTGGTGCTGAACTTTGTTGGTAATATATAAAAATGCTGATGATTTATATGGATTAATTTTGAATCCTGCTACTTTCCTAAAGTTGTGGATTGTTTCTAGTAGTTTTTAGTTGAGTCTCTGGGGTTCATCTGCAAAGAGTGATAATTTGGTTTCTTCATTACCTACTCTAATTCCTTTTATCTCTTTTTCTTCTGTTATTGCCAAAGCTAACATTTCTAATACAATATTAAATAGTAATGGTGACAGTGGGCAGCCTTGTTTCACTACTGATCTTATTGGAAATGGTTCTAGTTTGACTCCATTACATATGATGCTTGCTGATCGTTTTAAATAGATGCTACTGATCATTTTAAGGAAAAGCCCAATTATTCCTATACTCTCTAGTGTTTTTAATAGGAATGGGTGTTGGATTTTATCAAATGCTTTTTCTGCACCTATTGAGATAATCATATGGTTTTTGTTAGTTTGGTTATTAATATAATTGATTATGCTGATAGTTTTCCTGATATTGAACCAGCCCTGCATTCCTGGTATAAATCCTACTTGGTCATGGTGTATTATCCTGGAGATAACTTTCTGCAATCTCATTGCTAAAATCTTATTTAAAATTTTTGCAATAATATTCATTAGGGAAATTTGTCTATAGTTTTCTTTCTCTGTTTTCACCCTATGTGGTTTAGCTATCAGCACCATATCGGTATCATAGAAGGAATTTGGTAGTATACCTTCTGTCCCTATTTTTTCAAATAGTTTGTATAGTATTGGAATTAATTGTTCTTTGAATGTTTGGTAGAATTCACATGTAAAACCATCGGGCCCTGGAGATTTTTTCTTAGGGAGTTGATTAATAGCTTGTTCAATTTCTTTTTCTAAAATGGAGCTATTTAAATAATGTATTTACTTTTCTGTTGAAATGGGCACTCTATATTTTTGTAGATATTCCTCCATTTCATTTAGATTATCAAATTTGTTGGCATAAAGTTGGGCAAAGTAACTCCTAATTATTACTCTAATTTCCTCTTCATTGGAGGAAAGTTCTCCCTTACCATTTTTGAGACTAACACTTTGATTTTCCTCTTTCCTTTTTCTGATCAATTTAACTAAAGGCTTATCTATTTTGTTGGTTTTTTCATAAAACCAACTCTTAGGTTTATTTATTAATTCAATAGTTTTCTTATTTTCAATTTTATTAATCTCACCTTTTATTTTCAGAATTTCCAATTTGGTATTTAATTGAGGGTTTTTAATTTGTTCCTTTTCTAGTTTTTTTTTAATTGTAATCCCAATTCATTGATCTTCTCTTTCTCTATTTTATGCAAGTAAGCATCTAGAGATATAAAGTTACCCCTTACAACCGCTTTGGCCGTATCCCACAAATTTTGGTATGTTGTCTCATTATTGTCATTCTCCAGGATGAAATTATCGATTATGTCTATAATTTGCTCTTTCACCTATTCATTCTTCAGGATTAGATTATTTAATTTCCAATTAACTTTTGGTCTATTTTCTGCTGGCCTTATATCACATGTGAGTTTTATTGCATCATGACCTGAAAAGGATGCATTTACTATTTCCGCTTTTCTGCATGTGATTTTGAGGTTTTAATGCCCTAACACATGATCAATTTTTGTATAAGTTCCATGAACCCCTGAGGAAAAATTATACTCCCTTCTATCGCCATTCAATTTCCTCCAGAGATCTATCATACCTAACTTTTCTAACATTTTGTTTACCTCCCTAACTTCTTTCTTATTTATTTTGTGGTTTGATTTATCTAATTCTGAGAGAGCAAGGTTGAGATCCCCCACTAGTATAGTTGTACTATTTCTCCTTGCATCTCTGTTAGTTTCTCCTCTAGGAATTTGGATGCTATACCACTTGGTGCATATATGTTTAGTATTGATACTGCTTCATTGTCTATGGTACCCTTTAGTAAAATATACTTTCCTTTCTTATCTCTTTTAATTTGATCTATTTTTGCTTTTACTTGATCTGAGATAAGGATTGCTACCCCTGCTTTTTTTTTGTTCACTTGAAGCATAAAAGATTCTGCTCCACCCTTTACCTTCACTCTGTATGTATCTTTATGTTTTAGATGTGTTTCTTGTAAACAACATATTGTAGGATTCTGGCTTTTAATCCAGTCCACTATCCATTTCCGTTTTATGGGAGAGTTCATCCCAATCACATTCACAGTTAGAATAACTATATCTCTATATCTATATTTCCTGCTATCTTATTTACCTAAAGTTATATTTTTCTCTTCCCTTTCCCCTTACTCCCTTCCCCCCTCCCCAGTATTTTGTTTTTGATGACCACCTCCCTCTAACAGTCCTCCCCCTTTAGAACCCTTCCTCTTTTTTACACCTTTCCCCTAATCCTTCTATTAGTTTATCCCTTTCTTTTCCCCCTTTCCCTCCTACTTCCCTATAAGGAGGGCCAAATTTTTCCCTGAAACCAAATGTGTCTGATATACTCTTTTAGAGCCCAATCTAATAAGAGTAAGATTTACCCAATACTCATCGCCCTCCCTTCTTTCCCTCAATTATATTAGATTTTCCATGTCTCTTCATGACACTTTGCCTTATTTTACCTCCTTTTTTAAACTTTATTTTACCTTCTTTCCCCCCCTTTTTTACAGTATGATATCCTTTCCACCTCTAATTTCTTTTCCATTATTATCAAAGTAAAATCAAATTATGCCCCCATTCTTTAAGGATACCCATAGTAGGGATATAATTCTCTAGAGTTCTTTCCTTTTTACCTTTTTATGCTTCTCTAGAGTTCTGTTTTTGGAGGTCAGTTTTTTTCTTCAGATCTGGTCTTTTCATTAGAAATAGGTGAAATTCTCCTGTATCATTGAATGACCATCTTCTTCCCTGGAAGATAATGCTCATTCTAGCTGGATAGCATATTCTTGGCTGTAATCCAAGTTCTTTTGCCTTTCAGAATATCTGATTCCAAGCCCTTGGATCCTTCAATGTGGAAGCTGACAGATCCTGTGTAATTCTAATAACAGTTCCTCCGTATTTGAACTGTTTTTTCTAGCTGCTTGCAATATCTTTTCCTTGGTGTGATAGTCCTGAAATTTGGCCATGATATTCCTTGGGGTTTTAATTTTGGGGTCTCTTTCAGGAGGTGATTGGTGAATTTTGTCAATGCCAACTTTGCCTTCTGATTCTAAAACATCAGGGCAATTCTCTTTCATGATTTTCTGGAAGATAGCATCAAGGTTCTTTTTTTTCATCGTGTCTTTCAGGGAGTCCAATAATCCTTAGATTGTCTCTCCTGGATCTGTTTTCCAAGTCAGTTGTTTTTCCTAGGAGATATTTCATATTTTCTTCTATTTTTTTCATTTTTTTTTGTTTTTGTGTGACTGATTCTTGAAGTCTCATTGAGTCATTCATTTCTATTTGTTCAATTTTAATTTTTAGAGTATTATTTCCTTCAGTTATCTTTTTAAGATCCTTTTGTAACTGGCCAATTGAATTTTTTGGTTCATTGCATTCTTTTTCCATTTTGCCAATTTTATTTTTCAGTGAATTGTTGTCTTTTTCCAATTCACTAATTTTGTTTTTCAGTGAATTGTTATCTTTTTTCAATTCACTATTTTTTTTCCAGTGAATTGGTGACCTTTTCCAATTCACCAATTTTGTTTTTCAGTGAATTGTTGTTTTTTTCCAATTCACTATTTTTATTTTCCACTGAGTTGGTGACTTTTTACAATTGACCAGTCTTATTTTCCAGTTTTTCACATCTCTGTTGCAGGGCGATATTTCCTTCTTGCACTACTCTCGATTTATTTCCCCATTCTTCTTCTAACTCTCTTTTGAGATTATGCAATCTTCCAGGAAAGCCTTTTGAACAGGGGACCAGCTCATGTGCACCTTTTTGACTTCCTCTGGGATTATTTTCAGAACCTCAGGATCTGGGGTCTGCCCTACTTTCTCTCCCTAAAAGCTGTCTATGGTGAGAGCTCTCTTCTGTTTCTTGCTCATGATTTTGAGCTGAGGTATCAGTCACCAGCAGGGAATTCTGCTGCTGTTTCAATTTGCCCCAGGGCAGTTTGCTGAGTTGACTTCCGGTTTGAGGCTGGGCAGCTAGATCCGTACTAGGACCACACTTTCAGCTGCTCTCAATCCACCCTTTACCAAAGGCAGATCTGCCAAAGCACCTGCCCGCAAGCAGAGCAAAGTGGCCCAAGTGTCTCCCAGGGACCTCCTGGCAGACTAAAATCTTCTGCTCCGTATCAGCCCTGGACTTGCACCCCAGCTGCGCACTGGTGTCTGAGCGCTGGAAGCTGCTTGATCCCCTTCCCTTCTAAAACTGACCTTTTCCGGAGTTTTTTCAAAGAAGATTTTTGATAGAAGTGCATTGTACTCCAAGTGTTTGGTGGAGCCCTCACTCCAGAACCAGTTCGGAGCCTCAATTTGTCTGGGTCTGAGGGAAGGTCTCAGGAGCTCACAGACAATGCTGTCTGCAGTTTGCCATCTTGGCTCCACCCCCCAAATCACCTCATTGTTGAAAAGAACCATGCCCATCAGAACTGATCCTCATTTAGTCTTCTTGTTGCTGTGTATGATGATCTCCTGGTTCTGCTCATTTCACTTAGCAGCAGTTCATGTAGCTCTTTCCAGACCTTTCTAAAATCATCTTGTTAGTCATTTCTTACAGAACAATAATATTCCATAACATTCATATACCATAATTTATTCAGCCATTCTCCAATTGATAGGCATCCATTCAGTTTCCAGTTTCTTGCCACTACGAAAAGGGCTGCCACAAACATTTTTGCACATGTGGGGTCCTTTCCCTCCCCTAATATCTCTTTGGGATATAGGCCCAATGGAAACACTGCTGGATCAAAGGGTATGCACAGTTTGATAACTTTTTGAGCATAGTTCCAAATTGCTCTCCAGAATGGTTGGATCCATTCATAGTTCCACCAACAATGTATCAGTGTCCCAGTTTTCCCACATCCCCTCCAACATTCATCATTATCTTTTTCTATCATTTTAGCCAATCTGAGAAGTGTGTAGTGGTATCTCAGAGTTGTTTTAAGTTGCGTTTCTATGATCAATAGTGATTTGGAGCACCTTTTCATGTGACTAGAAATAGTTTCAATTTCTTCATTTGAAAATTGTCTGCTCATCTCCTTTGACCATTTATCAATTGGAGAATGGCTTAAATTTTTTTAAAATGTGAATTTTTTAAAAATTTTTTAAAAATTCTCTACATATTATCAGAACCTTTGAATGTAAAAATGTTTTCCCAGTTTACGGCTTCCCTTCTAATCTTGTCTGCAATTGTTTTGTTTGTACAAAAACTTTTTAAGTTGATATAATAAAAATCATCTATTTTGTGATTAATAATGATCTGTAGTTCTTTGGTCACAAATTCCTTTCTTCTTCACAGATATGAGAGGTAAACTATCCTATGATCTTCTAATTTGTTTATAATATCATTCATGATGCCTAGATCATGAATGCATTTTGACTTTATCTTGGTATACGGTGTTAGGTGTAGGTCAATGCCTAGTTTCTTCCATAATATTTTCCAATTTTCCCAGCAGTTTTTGCCAAATAGTGAGTTCTTATCCCAAATGCTGGGCTCTTTGGGTTTGTCAAACACTTGATTACTATAGTCATTGACTATTTTGTCCTGTGATCCTAACCTGATCAACTACTCTGTTTCTTAGCCAGTAACAAATGGTTTTGATGACCATTGCTTTATAATATAGTTTTAGATCTGGTACAGCCAGGCCACCTTCATTTGCTCTTTTTTCCATTAATTCCCTTGAAATTCTTGACCTTTTGTTCTTCCAGATGAATTTTGTTGTTATTTTTTCTAGGTCGGTAAAATAATTTCTTGGGAGTTTAATTGGTATAGCACTAAATAAATAGATTAGTTTAGGTAGTATTGCCATCTTTATTATATTTGCTCGACCTATCCAAGAGCACTTGATAGTTTTCCATTGTTTAGATCTGACTTTATTTGAATGAAAAGTGTTTTGTAGTTTTGCTCATATAGTTCCTGACTGTACCTTGGCAGATAGATTTCAAAATGTTTTTTATACTATCAACTATTATTTTAAATGGAATTTCTTTTTGTATCTCTTGTTGCTGAACTTTGTTGGTAATATATAAAAATACTGATAAGTTTTGTGGATTTATTTTGTATCCTGCAACATTGCTAAAGTTGTGGATTATTTCTAATAGTTTTTTTAGTTGATTCTCTACAATTCTCTAAGTAGGCCATCATATAATCTGCAAAGAGTAATAATTTGGTTTCCTCATGACCTACTCTAATTCCTTTAGTATTCTTTTCTTCTCTTATTGCCAAAGCTAGCATTTCTAATACAATATTGAATAGTAAAGGTGATAGTGGGCAACCTTGTTTCATCCCTGATCTTATTAGGAATGGTTCCAGTTTATCACCCTTGCATATGATGCTAGCTGATGGTTCTAAATAGATGCTTCTGACTATTTTAAGGAAAAGTCAATTTATTCCTATATTCTCTATTGTTTTTAATAGGAATGGATGTTGGATTTAATCAAATGCTTTTTCTGCATCTATTGAGATAATCATAAGATTTTTGTTAATTTGGTTATTGATCTAGCCAATTATGCTGATAGTTTTCCTAATATTGAACCATCCCTGCATTCCTGGTATAAATCCTACTTGGTTATGGTGTATTATCCTGGGGATGACTTTCTGTAATCTCTTTGCTAATATTTTATTTATGATTTTTCATCAATATTCATTAGGGAGGTTGGCCTATAATTTTCTTTCTGTTTTCAACCTACCTGGATTAGGTACCAGTACCATGTCTGTGCCATGAAAGGAATTAGGTAGGCTTCCTATTTTATCAAATAGTTTATATAGTATGGGAGTTAATTGTTCTTTATTCTTTCGTTCTTTCTTTATTTTTATTAAAGCTTTTTATTTGCAAAAAATATGCATAATACATTTTCAACATTGATCCTTGTAAAGCTTTCTATTACAAATTTTTCCCTTCTACTCCCACCCCCTCCCTAGATGGCATGAAGTCTAAGACATGTTAATTAAGTTAAAATATTTGACAGATCAGATATATTTATACAGTTATCTTGCTGTACAGGGAAGAGAAAAAAATAAAAATAAAAAACCTAAGAAGGAAAACAATGTAAGCAAACATCGATAGAGAGTTGTGGTACAAACTCAGATCCCACAGCCTTCTCCCTGGGTGCACATGGCTCTCCTCATCACTGAATAACTGGAACTGGTTTGAAACATCTCATTAGTGAAGAGAATCATGCCTATCAGAATTGATCATCACATAGTCTTATTGTTGCCATGTACAATGATCACCTGCTTCTGCTGATTTCACTCAGCATCAGTTCATACAAGTCTCTCCAGACCTCTCTAAAATCATCCTGCTGGTCGTTTTTTACAAAACAATAATATTCCATGACATTAATATACCATAACTTATTCAGCCATTGTCCAACTAATGGGCATCCACTCAGTTTCCAGTTTCTAGGCACTACAAAAAGAGCTGCTACAAACATTTTTGCACATGTGGGTCCCTTGCCCTCCTTTAAGATCTCTTTGGGATATAGGCCCAGTAGAAACACTGCTGGGTCAAAGGATATGCACAATTTGATAACTTTTTGTGCATAGTTCCAAATTGCTTTCCCTAATGGTTGGATCCATTCATAGTTCCACCACCAACGTGTCAGTGTCCCAGTTTTCCCACATCCCCTCCAACATTTGTCATTTTCTTTTCCTGTCATCTTAGCCAATCTGAGAGGTGTGTACTGGTATCTCAGAGTTGTCTTAATTTCCATTCCTCTGATCAACAGTGATTTGGAACACCTTTTCATGTGACTAGAAAGAGTTTCAATTTCTTCATCTGAAAATTGTCCGCTCATCTCCTTTGACCATTTATCGATTGGAGAGTGGCTTGAATTCTTATAAATATAAGACAATTCTCTATATATTTTAGAAATGAGGCCTTGATCAGAACCCTTAAATGTAAAGATCATTTCCCAATTTATTGCTTCCCTCCTTATCTTGTCTGCATTAGGTTTGTTTGTACAAAAATTTTTTAACTTAATATAATCAAAATTATCTATCTGTTGTTCAATTAAGAATTCCAATTCTTCTTCGGACATAAACTCCTTCCTTCTCCACAGGTCTGAGAGGTAAACTATCTTATGTTCCTCTAATTTGCTTATAATATAACTCTGCATATCTAAATCATGAACCCATTTAGATTGTATCTTGGTATGTGATGTTAGGTATGGGTCGAGCCCTAATTTTTTCCATATTAGTTTCCAATTTTCCCAGCAGTTTTTGTCAAATAGTGAGCACTTATTCCAAAAGCTGGGGTCTTTGGGTTTATCAAACACTAGATTGTTATAGTTATTGCTTAGTTTGTCCTATGATCCTATCCTATTCCACAGATTGACTATTCTATTTCTTAGCTAGTACCAAATGATTTTGATGACTATTGCTTTATAATATAGTTTTAGATCTGGTACAGCAAGGCCACCTTCATCAGTGGTTTTTTTTCATTAATTCCCTTGAAATTCTTGACCTTTTGTTCTTCCAGATGAATTTTGCTACTATTTTTTCTATATTTGTAAAATAATTTCCTGGCAGTTTGATTAGTATGGAACTAATAAGTAAATTAGTTTGGGTAGTACTGTCATTTTTATTATATTTGCTTGGCCTACCCATGAGCACTTGATATTTTTCCAATTGACTAGGTCTGACTTTATTTGTGTGGAAAGTGTTGTGTAGTTAACTTCATATAGTTCCTGACTTTGCCTTGGCAGATAGATTCCCAAAGGTAATATATAAAAATGATGATGATTTATCTGAATTTATTTTGTATCCTGCAACTTCGCTAAAGTTGTGAATTTTTTTCTATCAGTTTTTTAGTTGATTCTCTAGGGTTCTCTAAGTAGACCATCACGTCATCTGCAAAGAGTGATAATTTGGTTTCCTCTTTACCTACTCTAATTCTTTTAATCACTTTTTCTTCTATTACTGCCAAAGCTAACATTTCTAATACAATATTAAATAGTAATGGTGACAGTGAGCATCTTTGTTTCACTCCTGATCTTATTGGGAATGTTTCTAGTTTGTCCCCATTGCATATGATGCTTGCTGATCATTTTAAATAGATGCTACCAATCATTTGAAGGAGATGCCCACTTATTCCTATACTCTCTACTGTTTTTAATGGGAATGGGCGTTGGATTTTATCAAATGCCTTTTCTGTATCTATTGAGATAATCATGATTTTTGTTAGTTTGGTTATTAATGTAATTGATTATGATGATAGTTTTCCTAATATTGAACAAGCCCTGCATTCCTGGTATAAATCCTACTTGGTCATAGTGTATTATCCTGGGGATGACTTTCTGTAATCTCATTGGTAATATCTTATTTAAAATTTTTGCATTAATATTTATTAGGGAAATTGGTCTATCATTTTCTTTCTCGGTTTTCACCCTACCTGGTTTAGCTATCAGCACCATATCTGTATAATAGAAGGAATTTGGTAGTATACCTTCTGTCCCTATTTTTTTCAAATAGTTTATATAGTATTGGAATTAATTGTTCTTTGAATGTTTGGAAGAATTCACATGTAAATCCATCTTGCCCTGGAGATTTTTTCTTAGGGAGTTGATTAATATCTTGTTTTATTTCTTTTTCTAAAATGGAGCTATTTAAATAATGTATTTACTTTTCTGTTGAAATGGGCACTCTATATTTTTGTAGATATTCCTCCATTTCATTTAGATTATCAAATTTGTTGGCATAAAGTTGGGCAAAGAAACTTCTAATTATTCCTCTAATTTCCTCTTCATTGGTGGAAAGTTCTCCCTTTTAATTTTTGAGACTAACAATTTGATTTTCCTCTTTCCTTTTTTTAATCAAATTAACTAAAGGCATCTACTTTGTTGTTTTTTCATAAAACCAACTCAGTTTTATTTATTAATTTAATAGTTTTATTTTCAATTTCATTAATCTACCCTTTTATTTTCAGAATTTCCAATTTGGTATTTAATTGAGGGTTTTTCTTATGTTCTTTTTCTAGCTTTTTTAATAGTAAGCTGAAATCACTGGTCTTCTCTTTCTCTATTTTATGCAATTAAGCATCTAAAGATATAAAATTACCCCTTATCACCATTTTGGCCATATCCCACAAATTTTGGTATGTTGTCTCATTATTGTCATTCTCCTGGATGAAATTATTGATTGTGTCTGTGATTTGCTCTTTCACCCATTCATTCTTTAGAATTAGATTATTTAATTTCTATTTAACTTTGGTTTATTTTCACCTGATCTTATATTGCACGTGATTTTTATTGCATTATGATCTGAAAAAGAAGCATTTACTATTTCTGCCTTTCTGCTTTTGATTTTGAGGTTTTTCTGCCCTAACACATGGGCAATTTTTGTATAAGTTCCATGAACCGCAGAGAAAAAAGTAAACTCCCTTCTGTCTCCATTTAATTTTCTGCAACGATCTATCATACCTAACTTTTTTTTAACATTTTGTTTACCTCCTTAACTTCTTTCTTATTTATTTTGTGGTTTGATTTATCTAATTCAGAGAGAGCAAAATTGAGATCCCCCACTAGTATAGTTTTGCTGTCTATTTCTGCCTGCATCTCTCTTAACTTCTCCTCTAGGAATTTGGACGCTACACCACTTGGTGCATATATGTTTAGTATTGAAATTGCATCATTATCTATGGTATCCTTTAATAAAATATAGTTTCTTTCCTTAACTCTTTTAATTAGATCTATATTTGCTTTTACTTGATCTGAGATCAGGATTGCAACCTCTGCTTTTTTTGTTCACCTGAAGCATAATAGATTCTGCTCCAGCCCTTTACCTTCACTCTGTATACATCTCTATGTTTTAGATGTGTTTCTTGTAAACAACATATTGTTGGATTTTGACTTTTAATCCAGTCTGCTATCCATTTCTGCTTTATGGAGAAAGTTCATCCCATCCACATTAACAGTTTAAATAACTAATTCCGTATTTCCTGCCATCTTATTTATCCAAAGTTATGTTTTCCTCTTTTCTTTCTCCTTTCTCCCTTCCCCCCTTCCCAGTATTTTTCTTTTGATGACCACCTCCCTCAAACAGTCCTCCCCACTTTAGAGCCACAGCCCCCTTTTCCCCTTAATTCTTCTATTTTCCCTTCTATCAGTCAATCCCTTCCCCCCCCTACTTTCCCTCTTACTTCCGTATAAGGAGGGAAAAGTTTCTCTATCAAACCAAATGTGTCTGACATATTCTTTTATACCCCAATCTGATGAGAGTAAGATTCACACAATGCTCATCCCTCTCCCTTCTTTCCCTCAATTATATTTTCTTTGCCTCTTCATGAGATTTTACCTTTTTTACCTTTTTTTTAAACCTTATTTTACAGTGCCCACTGGATTAGAAACTGATCTCAGTTTACATCTCAATCTTAAAGAAGGACAATGCTGAGGATTGTTCAAATCATTAAACATCTGCACTCATTTCACACACCAGCAAAGCTATGTTTAAGATTCTGCAAGCAAGTCTTAAACAAAATGTAAACTGAATTATCTGAAGGATAGATGGTTTTTGAAAAGTCAGAGGAGCTAAAGAACAAATTCACTGGATTATGGAGAAAGCAAGGGAGTTCAATAACAACTTCTGCTTCATTGATTACACGAAAGCCTTTGACTGTGTGGATCACAATAAAATGTGGCAAGTCCTTAAAGAGAGAAAAATGGCAGATCATTTTGCTTGTCTCCTGAGGAACCTCTGTGTGAATGAGAAAGCAACAATTAGAATTGAACATGGAACAATATATTGATTTGAGATCAGAAAAAGAGCATAGCTAGACTATGTATTATGATCTTATTTACTTCTTGCCAGGCTAGATGAATCAAAGGCTGGAATTAAAGTTTCTGGGAGAAATATCAACAATCTCACATTTGCATATTGATAGCACTCTAATGGCAGAAGTGGAAGAGGAAACTCTTGATAAGGGTGAAAGAGTTTAAAAGCTGTCTTGAAAGTTAATATCGGGGCAGCTAGGTGGAGGAGTGGTTAGAGCACCAGCCCTGAAGTCAGGAAGACCTGAGTTCAAATCTGGTCTCAGACACTTAATATTCCCTAGCTGTGTGACCCTGGGCAAGTCACTTAACCCCAATTGCCTCAGCAAAAAGAAAAAAAAAAAGAAAAAAAAAGAAAATATCAAAAAACAAAAAAATCTTGGAAACCAGTCCTATCATTTCCTGGCAAATAGAAAGAGAGCACATACTTTTATTTTATTTCACTGTCAGATTTTATATTCTTGGGCTCAAAGATTATTGCAGAGAGGGACTGTAGCCCTGAAATTAAAAGTTGTTTGCTTTTTTGAAAGGAAAGCTATGGCTACTTTGCACAGTATCCCAAAAAACAGACACCAACTTAACTGAAAAATGAAATACTGAATAATCAAGGCTATGATTTTTCTAGTGGCGGTATATGACTATGACTATGAAAGTTGGATTATCAGGACAGCTATTTGTTTGTTTGGTTGTTGTCCTTCATTCTCAAAGAGGACCAAAATGACACCATTATGTTAGAGTCGAGTTACATTGTGGCTGATCAGACCAAACTGAGCTCAGGTCAGGTACAAATAGTACCTATGCACATTTTGGATTCTCTGACTTTGCATGTATCACATTTCTTCTAAGTTAATTCAATTTTGTTTTGCTCAGAGCACCACACCTTCTCTGATGAGGGTATGCAATACTGGGTAGTCCTGTGCCATTGTCTCCCATGTTGTGTAATCAATTCTAAAAATTCTTTTAAAACATTTTTTATTAAAGCTTTTTATTTGCAAATCATGCATAAGTAATTTTTTTTAACACTGACCCTTGCAAAGCTTTCTGTTACAAATTTTTCCCTCCTACTCACCACCTCCTCTCCTAGATGGCAGGAAGTCTAATACATGTTAATTATGTTAAAATATTTGTCAGATTGAATATGTACATACATATTTATACAGTTAACTTGTGTACAGGAAAGAACAAAAACTGAGAAGGAAAACATAATGCAAGCAAACATCAATAGAGAGTATGAAAATGCTATGTTGTGGTCCAGACTCAGATCTCACATCCCTCTCCTTGGGTATATATGGCTTTCTTCATCACTGAACAACTGGAACTGGTTTGAAACATCTCCTTGTTGAAGAGAACCATGTCTTTAAGAACTGATCATCATATAGTCTTATTGTTGCCATGTACAATGATCTCCTGCTTCTATTGATTTCACTTAGCATCAGTTCATGCAAGTCTCTCCAGGCCTCTCTGAAATCATCCTTCTGGTCGTTTTCTTACAGAACAATAATATTCCATGACATTCATATACCATAATTTATTTAGCCACTCTCCAACTGATGGGCATCCATTCAGTTTCCGGTTTCTAGCCACTACAAAGAGAGGTGCCACAAACATTCTTGCACATGTGGGACCTTTTCCTTCCTTTAAGATCTCTTTGGGATTTAGGCCCAATAGAAACAATGCACAGTTTGATAACTTTTTGAGCATAGTTCCAAATTGCTCTCCAGAATGGCTGTATCCATTCACAGTTCCACCAACAATGCATCAGTGTCCCAGGTTTCCCACATCCCCGCCAACATTTGTCATTATCTTTTCCTGTCATCTTAGCTAATCTGACAGGTGTATAGTGGTACTCCAGACTTGTCTTAATTTGCATTTCTCTGATCAATAGTGATTTGGAGCACCTTTTCATATGACTAGAAATAATTTTATTTTTATCATCTGAAAATTGTCTGTTCATATAATTGGAGAATGGCTTGAATTCTTATAAATATGAGACAATTCTCTATATATTTTACTTTATTTTATTCTTTATTAAAGCTTTTTATTTGCAAACAATATGCATAAATTATTTTTTGACAGAGGCCCTTGCACAGCTTTCTGTTACAAATTTTTCCCTCCTACCCCCCATCCCCTTCCCTAGATGGCAGGAAGTCTAATACATGTTAATTATGTAAAAATATTTGACAGATCAAATATGTGTATATATATATATTTATACAGTTATCTTGCTGTACAGGGTAGAGAATAAAATAAAAATTAAAAAAAAACCTGAGAAAGAAAACATAATGTAAGGAAACATTGATAGAGAGTGTGAAAATGCTATGTTGTGGTCCAGACTCAGATCCCACAGGCCTCTCCCTGGGTGCACATGGCTCTTCTCATCACTGAACAACTGGAACGGGTTTGAAACATCTCATTATTGAAGAGAATCATGTGCATCAGAATTGATCATCATATAGTCTTATTGTTGCCATGTACAATGATCTCTTGCTTCTGCTGATCTCACTCACCATCAGTTCATGCAAGTCTCTCCAGGCCTCTGTGGAATTATCCTGCTAGTCATTTCTTACAGAAGAATAATATTCCATGGCATTCATATACCAAAATTTATTCAGCCATTGTCCAACTAATGGGCATCCATTCAGTTTCCAGTTTCTAGCCACTGCAAAGAGGGCTGCCACAAACATTTTTGCACATGTGGGTCCCTTTCCTTCCTTTAAGATCTCTTTGGGATATAGGCCCAATAGAAATACTGCTGGGTCAAAGGGTATGCACCGTTTGATAACTTTCTGAGCATAGTTCCAAATTGCTCTCCAGAATGGTTGGATCCATTCACAGTTCCGCCAACAATGTATCAGTGTCCCGGTTTTCCCACATCCCCTTCAACATTCGTCATTATCTTTTCCTGTCATTTTGGCCAATCTGACAGGTGTGTAATGGTATCTCAGAGTTGTCTTAATTTGCATTTCTCTGATCAGTAGTGATTTGGAGAACCTTTTCATATGACTGGAATGGTTTTAATTTCATCATCTGAAAATTGTCTGTTCATATCCTTTGACCATTTATCTATTGGAGAGTGGCTTGAATTCTTATAAATATGAGACAATTATCTACAAATTTTAGAAACAAGGCCTATAACAGAACCATTAAATTTGAAGATGATTTTCCAATTTATTTCTTCCCTCCTTATCTTGTTTGCATTAGTTTTGTTTATACAGAACTTTTTAACTTAATATAGTCAAAATTTTCTATCTGGTGTTCAATTAAGAGTTCCATTTCTTCTTTGGACATAAATTTATTCCATCTCCACAGGACTGAGAGGTAAACTATCCTATGTTCCTCTAATTTGGTTATAATATCACTCTTTATATCTAAATCATGTACCCATTTAGATCTTATCTTGGTAAGTGGTGTTAGTGGGTCAAGCCCTAGTTTCTTCCACACTAGTTTCCAATTTTCCCAGCAGTTTTTGTCAAATAGTGAGTTCTTCTCCCAAAAGCTGGGTTCTTTGGGTTTATCAAACACTAGATTGCTGTAGTTATTGCCTGGTTTGTCCTGTGATCCTATCCTATTCCACAGATCAACCACTCTATTTCTTAGCCAGTAGCAAATGGTTTTAGTGACTGCTGCTTTATAATATAATTTTAGATCTGGTACAGCAAGGCCACCTTCATCAGCCTTTTTTTTTTCTTTCATTAATTCCCTTGAAATTCTTGACCTTTTGTTCTTCCAAATGAATTTTGTTACTATTTTTTCTAGATCTGTAAGATAATTTCTTGGGAGTTTGATTGGTATGTCACTAAATAAGTATATTAGTTTGGGTAGTATTGTCATTTTTATTATATTCACTCGGCCTACCCATGAGCCCTTGATGTTTTTCCAATTGATTAGGTCTGACTTTATTTGTGTGGAAAGTGTTTTCTACTTTAGTTTGTATAGTTCCTGACTGTTAATTGGCAGATAGATTCCCAAATATTTTCTACTATTGACAGTTATTTTTGAATGGAATTTCTTTTTGTATGTCTTGCTGTTGGATTTTGCCAGTGATACATAAAAATGCTGATAATTTATGTGGATTTATTTTGTATCCTGCAACTTTGCTAAAGTTTTGGATTATTTCTAATAGTTTTTTTAGTTGATTCTCTAGGATTCTCTAAGTAGGCCATCATGTCATCTGCAAAGAGTGATAATTTGGTTTCCTCATTACTTACTCTAATTCCTTTAATCTCTTTTTCTTCTCTTACTGCCAGAGCTAACATTTCTAATGCAATATTACATAGTAATTGTGCCAGTGGGCAGCCTTGTTTCACTCCTGATCTTATTGGGAATAGTTCTAGTTTGTCCCCATTACATATAATACTTGCTGATGATTTTAAATAGATGCTACTGATCATTTGAAGGAAAAGCCCATTTATTCCTATACTCTCTGGTGTTTTTAATACGAATGGGTGTTGGATTTTATCAAATGCTTTTTCTGCATCTATTGAGATAATCATACGGTTTTTGTTATTTTGTTATCAATATAATTGATTATGCTGATAGTTTTCTTAATATTGAACCAGCCCTGCATTCCTGGTATAAATCCTACTTGGTCATAGTGCATTTTCCTGGGGATGACTTTCTGTAATCTCATTGCTAATATTTTATTTAAGATTTTTCCATCAATATTCATTAGGGAAATTGGTCTATCATTTTCTTTCTGTTTTCACCCTATCTGGTTTATCAGCACCATATTTGTATCATTGAAGGAATCTGATAGTACACCTTCTTTCCCTATTTTTTTCAAATAGTTTATATAGTATTGGAATTAATAGTTTGAAATTTTGGTAGAATTCACATGTAAATCCATCTGGCCCTGGAGATTTTTTCCTAGGGAGTTGATTAATAGCTTGTTCTATTTCTTTTTCTAAAATGGGGCTATTTAAATAATTTATTTCGTTTTCTGTTAACCTGGGCAGTTTATATTTTTGTAGATATTCCTCCATTTCATTTAGGTTATCAAATTTGTTGGTATAAAGTTCGGCAAAGTAACTTCTAATTATTGCTCTAATTTCTTCTTCATTGGTGGGAAGTTTTCCCTTATCATTTTTGAGACTAAAAAATTGATTTTCCTTTTTCCTTTTTCTAATCAAATTACTAAAGGCTTATCTATTCTGTTGGTTTTTTCATAAACCAACTCAGTTTTATTTATTAATTCAATAGTTTTCTTATTTTAAATTTTATTAATCTTTCATTTAATTTTCAGAATTTTCAATTTGGCATTTAATTTAGGGTTTTTAATTTGTTTTTTTCTAGCTTTTTTAATAGTAAGCCCAATTCTTTGACCCTCTCTTTCTCTATTTTATGCAAGTAAGCATCTAGAGATATAAAATTGCCCCTTATAATTGCTTTGGCCATATCCCACAAATTTTGGTATGTTGTCTCATTATTGTCATTCTCCTTGGTGAAATTATTGATTGTGTCTATGAATTGCTCTTTCACCCATTCATTCTTAAGATTAGATTATTTAATTTCCAATTAACATTTGGTCAATTTTCTACTGGCCTTATATTGCATGTGATTTTTTTTGCATCATCATCTGAAAAAGATGCATTTTCTATTTCTATCTTTCTGCTTTTGATTTTGAGGTTTTTATGCCCTAACATATGGTCAATTTTTGTATAAGTTCCATGAACCACAGAGAAAAAAGTAACCTCCCTTCTGCCTCCATTCAATTTTCTCCAAACATCTATCATACCTAACTTTTCTAACATTTTGTTTACCTCCTTAATTTCTTTCTTATTTATTTTGTAGTTTGATTTATCTAATTCTGAGAGAGCAAGTTTGAGATCCCAGACTAGTATAATTTTTCTGTCTATGTCTTCTTGCATCTCCCTTAACTTCTCTTTTAGCAATTTGGATGCTATAACACTTGCTAGATATATGTTTAATATGGCTTCATTCTCTATGGCACCCTTTAGTAAAATATAGTTTCCTTCCTTATTTCTTTTAATTAGATATATCTTTGCTTTTACTTGATCTGAGATCAGGATTGCTACTCCTGCTTTTTTTTTTTTTGTTTGTTTTTTTGTTCACCTGAAGCATAATAGATTCTGCTCCATCCCTTTACCTTCACTCTGTATGTATCTCTATGCTTTAGCCGTGTTTCTTGTAAACAACATATTGTTGGATTCTGCCTTTTAATCCAGTCTGCTCTCTGCTTCTGTTTTATGGAACAATTAAAAAAACCCTTATTTTACCTCATTTTCCCTCTTTTTCCCAGGATGATAGCCCTTCCACCCCTAGTTTCTTTTTCATATTATCAAAGTAGAATCAAATTATACCCCCATTCTTTAAGCATACCCATAGTAGAAATATAGTTCTCAAGAGTTCTTTCCTTTTTACCTTTTTATGCTTCTCTTGAGTTCTGTGTCTGGAGGTCAAATTTTTTGTTTAGATTTGGTCTTTTCATTAGAAATAGGTGAAATTCACCTATATCATTAAATGTCTATCTTCTTCCCTGGAAGATAATGCACATTCTAGGTGGACAGCTCATTCTTGGCTGTAATCCAAGTTCCTTTGCCTTTTGGAATATCTGATTCTAGGTCCTTTGATCTTTTAATGTAGAGACTGTCAAATCTCGTGTGATTCTAATTACAGTTCCTCTGGTTTTGAATTGTTTCTTTCTAGCTGCTAGCAATATCTTTTCCTTGGTGAGATAGTCCTGAAATTTAGGCATGATATTCCTTGGCTTTGAATTTTTGGGTCTCTTTCAGGAGTTGATTGGTGAATTCTTTCAATGGTGATTTTGCCTTCTGATTCTAAAAGGCAATTTTCTTTCATGATTTCCTCTAGCGTGTAGGTTCTTTTTTTTTTTTTTTTTCATCATGATTTTCAGGAA
Source organism: Myrmecobius fasciatus (assembly GCA_023553655.1). Classification (NCBI taxonomy): domain Eukaryota; kingdom Metazoa; phylum Chordata; class Mammalia; order Dasyuromorphia; family Myrmecobiidae; genus Myrmecobius; species Myrmecobius fasciatus. The sequence goes on from JAJPUD010005446.1 coordinate 39,530, forward strand.
GTCCGATAATCCTTAGATTGTCTCTCCCAGATCCATTTTCCAAGGCAGTTGTTTTTCCTAATAGATATTTCATATTTTCTTCTATTTTTTCATTTTTTGTTTTTGTTTGACTGATTCTTGAAGCCTTATTGAATCATTCACTTCCATTTGTTCAATTCTGATTTTTAATGTACTATTTTCTTCAGTTACCTTTTTTTAGCTCCTTTTGTAACTGGCCAATTCAGTTTTTTTTTGTTCATTGCAGACTTTTTACATTTCACCAATTTTGTTTTTCAGTGAATTGATGTCTTTTTCACATCTCTTTTGTAGGGCATAATATCCTTCTTGCAATGATCTCATTTCATTTCCTCATTTTTCATCTAACTCTCTTTTGAGATTCTTTATGCAGTCTTCCATGAAAGCCTTGTGAAAGGGGGACCAGGTCATGTCTCCATTTGTGGCTTCCTCTGGAGTTGCTTTGCCTTTAGGAACCTCAGGATCTGGAGTCTGCCCTTTTTTTTTTCTTTATAAAAGCTGTCTATGGTAAAAGCTCTTTTCTGTTTCTTACTCATTTTTTTTTAACGCTTGAGGTCTGTTTAAAGTAGAGAAGTGGCGGCTGTAGTAATTTGCCCTGGTGCTGGGCCATCTGGGCTAGGTCCCAGGTTTGTAGTGGTTTTCAATCTACCTTTTACAAAAGGCAGATCTACTAAAGCACCTGCCAACAATCAGGGCTGAGTGTCCCAAAAGCCTCAGATAGACTCCCCAGGTGTTTAGAATCTGCCATGCTGAGTCTTGCCCAGTTTCCTGCCCTGTTTCCTGGAGCTGTACCCAAACTTGGTGAACTGCCTGACGTCCTGCCCCACTGAAACAGACCTGCTCTGGGGCTTTTCCAAGGTACCTTCTGTGAGGAATGTTTTGTAGTCCAAATATTTGTGGGTTCTTTGACTTAAAAATCAGTTTAGATCCTTAATCTGCTATTGGTTTGAGAGAAGGTCAGAGGAGGACACAGAGAGTTCTGTTTTCACTCCGCCATCTTGGCTCTGCCCCCGTTAATTGTTCTTTAAATGTTTGGTTGAATTCCCATGTAATTCCATCTGGTCCTGGGAATTTTTTCCTAGGGAGTTGATTAATAGCAAAATATATTCTGCTTTAGCTCTTTACCTTCATTCTGTATGTATCAGTATGCTTTAGATGTGTTTCTTGTAAACAACATATTGTTGGATTCTGGCTTTTAATGCAGTCTGCTATCTGCTTCCACTTTATGGGACAGTTCATCCCATTACATCCACAGTTAAAATAACTAATTCTGTATATCCTGACATTTTATTTTTCCTAGGTTTTGCTTTTCTCTTTCCTATCCCCCTTCCCTAGGCTCCAGTAATTTGTTTTTGATGATCACGTCCCTCAAGCAGTCCTCCTCTTTTAGAGCCCCTCCCTCTTTTTTACAACTTTCCCCTAATTCTTCTGTTTTACCTTCTATTAGTCTTTCCATTTCTTTTCCCCCTTTTCCTCCTACTCTCCTATAATGGGAGACAAGTTTCTTTGTGATACAAAATATGTCTGATATCCTCTTAAAGCCAAATATGATGAGAGTAAGATTCATGCAATGCTCATCCCTCTCTCTTCTTTCCCCCAATTATAATAGGTTTTCTTTGCCTCTTTGTGAGATGTAATTTCCCTTATTTTACCTCTTTTTCTTTCTTCTTCCAGTACAGTTTCTACCTATCATTTCTTTTCCATATTTTCATAATAAAATCAAATTATACCTGCATTCTCTAAGTATACCCATAACAAAAAACATAGTTCTCAAGAGTTTTTTTTTCCTTTTTACCTTTTGATGCTTCTCTTGAGTTCTGTATTTGAAGATCAATTTTTTTTTGTTCAGTTCTAGTCTTTTCATTGAATGTCCATCTTCTTTTCTGAAAGATAATGCTCATTTTAGCTGGATAGCTTATTCTTGGCTGTAATCACAATTCCTTTGCTTTTTGGAATATCAGATTCCAGACACTTCTTCCTTTTAGATGGAAGCTACTAGGTCCTGGATAATCCTAATTGTGTCTACTCAGTATTTGAATTTATTATTAATTTTTTTCTGGCTGTTTGCAATATCTTTTCCTTGGTATGATAGTTTTGAAATTTAGCCATGATATTCCTTGGGCATTTAATTTTGGGGTTTCTTTCAAGAGGTGATTGGTGGATTCTTTTAATGGCTATTTTATCTTCTGATTCTAAAATATCAGAGCAGTTTTTTTTATGATTTCCTGTAAAATGATCTCTAGGTTCTTTTTTTCATCATGGCTTTCAAGAAGCCCTATAATCCTTAGATTGTCTCTCCTAGATCTGTTTTCCAGGTCAGTTGTTTTTCCTAGGAAATATTTCATGTTTTCTTCTATTTTTTCATTTTTTTTGTTTGACTGATTCTTGAAGTCTTATTGAGTCATTCAGTTCCATTTGTTCCATTCTAATTTTTAGTGTGTTATTTTGTTCAGTTATCTTTTTTAGCCCCTTTTGCAATTGGCTAATTAAATTTTTTTGTTCATTGCATTCTTTTTCATTCTTTTTTGCAATGATCTCATTTCATTTCCCCATATTTCCTGTAATTCTCTTTTAAGATCCTTTATGCAATCTTCGAAGGACACCTTGTGAAATGGGGACCAGCTCATGTCTCCCTTTGGGGCTTTTTCTGGCCCTGCTTTACCTTTAGGGACCTCAGGATTTGAGTTATGTTCTCTTTCTCCATAAAAGCTATCTATGGTGAGAGTTCTTTTTTTTTTTTTTTATTATTTTTTTTGAAGTCTGTTCAAGGCAAAGGAATGACAGTTGCTTTAATTTGCCCTGGGGCAGTTCTGCTGATTGAGTTATTTCAGGTGCTGGGCAGTTCTGCTGATTGATTGTTTGATTTCCAGTGCTAGGCAGTTCTGCTGATTGATTTATTGCTTTAGGGTGCTGTGTAATGGCAGGTAGGTCTGGTGTTCTTTAGGGGCTCAATGGTTCACAATCTACTTCCCACAAAAGGTAGATCTGCTAAACCACCTGCTTACAACCAGGCCAGATTGGCCCAAGAGGCCACAGAAGACCCTCAGGTGTGTGGAAGCCACAATATTATGACTCTCCACTCGTAATGCTTCCTGCCTTGGTGTCCCTGTGCTGCTATTTGGTTTGGCAGACCATCCCCCCTGCCCAATTGAAACAGACCTGTTCTGAAGTTCTTTTAGGGTATTTTCTTCTAGAAATGTGTTGTTCTCCAAATATTTGTGGATTCTTTGACTCCAAAATCAGTTTAGAGGTTTTATCTGCTATTGGTTTTAGGGAAGGCTAGAGGAGGTTACAGAGAGTCTTGTCTGCTCTCTGCCATCTTGGCTCCACCCCCAGAAATCCAACTTTATCTATTTTCTGTTTTTTTTTCCTAAAACCAACTCTTAGTTTTATAAATTAATTCAATAGTTTTCTTAAATTCAAATTTTATATATCTCTTTTGAGTTTAAGAATTTTTAATTTAGTATTTAATTGGGGGGTTTAATTTGTTCTTTTCCTAAATTTTTAATTTGCATACCCAATCATTGGTTTTCTCTTTCTCTATTTTATTCATGTAGCTATTTAGAGATATAAAATTTCTCCTAAGAACTGCTTTGGCTTTATCCCATAAGTTTTGGTAAAGTGTTATTGTTATCATTTTCTTGGATGAAATTATGGATTGTTTCTGTTATTTGTTGTTTGACCCACTCATTTTTAAGAATTAGATTATTTAATTTCCAGTGGGTTTGTAGTTTATTGTTCCCGTACGTTATTGGATTTAATTTTTATTGCCTTGTGGTCTGAAAAGGAAGCATTTACTATTTCTGCCTATCTGCATTTGATACTGAGGTTTTTATGCCATAATATCTAGTTAATTTTTGTGTAGATGCCATGTACTGCTGGGAAAAAAGGTATATTCCTTTCTGTTCTATTCTCCAGAGGTCTACCACATTAAGGTTTTCTGGCATTGTATTAATCTCCCTAGTTTATTTTTTTAAATTTTGTGCTTAGATTTGTCTGATTCTGAGAGAGATTCTAATATATTTTTGCTGTTTATTTCTTCCTATAACTGGATTAATATATTCTTTCTTTTTTTTATTAACGCTCTTCATTTTTTTTAAAACATATGCATGGACAATTCCCCAACATTAAGCCTTGAAAACCCCTGTGTTCTAATTCCCCCTTTTCCCCCCATACCCTCCCCTAGATGGCAAGTAGTCCAATACATATTAAACATGGTAGAAATGCATGTTAAATCCTATATATGCACACATATCTATACAATTATCGTGCCTCACAGGAAAAATCAAATTAAACCATTTTTTTTAAAGAGAAGCAAAATAAAATGCAAGCAAACAACCACAAAAAGAATGAAAATGGTATGCTGTGAACCACATTCAGTTCCCACAGTACTCTCCCTGGGTGCAGATGGCTCTCCTTATGACTGAACACTTGAAATTGGTTTGGATTAATATATTCTCTAGCAATTTGTATGCTCTACCACTTGGTACATATACATTTATTATTGATATTTCTTCATTGTTTACAGTACCCATTATCAAGATGTATTTTCCTTCCTTATGCCTTTTAGTTAGTTCTATTTTTACTTTTGCTTTATGTGACATAAGAATTGCTACTCCTGCTTTTTTTAAACTTCAGAATAATAAATTCTCTTCCAGCCTTTACCTTTATTCTGTATGGCTCTCTGTGTCAAATGTGTTTCTTATACACAACATATTGCAAGATTCTGTTTTTTTTTTTTAAATCTACTCTGCAATTCAAGTCCATTTTATGGGAGAATTCATCCCATTCACATTCACCATTATGATTAGCAGCTCTGTATTTCCCTCCACCTTATTTTTCTCCCTTGTATATACTTTTGTTCTATCTTTTCGCACTTTCCTTAGTAGTGTTTTGTTTTGATCCGCCCCACCCACTATTTTATCTTCTATAATCCCTCCCACTTTCTCTTACTTTTTTTTCTTCTGTAGTATTTCTACCCTTCTTTCTATCCAACCCCTCCCTTTTCTTTTCTCTTTTTCCTTCTACTTCTTTATAGGGTTAATAAATTTCTATACCCAACTTACTGATTAAGTTATTCCCTCTTAGAACCAAAAATAATGAGATCAAGCTTCAGTCAATGCTCATCCCCCTGCCCTTCTTTCCCTGGATTGTAATAGATCTTTTGTGTCTCTTCTCTTCTCTTCTCTTCGCTTTTCTTTTTCTTTTTCTTTTTCTTTTTTGCTTTTTGCTGAGGCAATTAGGGTTAAGTGACTTGCCCAGGGTCACACAGCTAGGGAATGTTAAGTGTCTGAGACCAGATTTGAACTCAGGTCCTCCTGACTTCACGGCTGGTGCTCTATCCACTGTGCCACCTAGCTGCCCCTCTTTTGTATCTCTTCATATGTTTTAATTTGTCCCATTATACCTTCCCTTTCCTTTTTTTTTCAGTAAAGGCCCTTTTCTAACCCTTAATATCCATTCACAACCACACCCTATATCCATGTGATGCCCCTCTCTGTCTATCCCAGTACAATTCTCAAGTTGCAGATATTGTTTTCCCATCTATGGATATTTTAAATTTAAATTTAAACTTTAAGTAGTACATATTTTTTCACCGTTTTCCTTTTTATGCTTCTCTTGAGTCCTGTGTTTGCAGATTATATTTTATGTTTAGTTCTTTTTTTTTTCAATAGAAATAATTGAAAGTCTCTTGCATTATTAAAGATCCATCACCTCCCCTGTAAGATGATGCTCAGTCTCACTGGGTAATTAATTCTTGGCTGTAATTTTAAATCCTTTGCCTTCCAAAATATGGTATTCAAGGCCCTCTGATTTTTTTTATAGAAGCTGCCAGATCCTGGGTAATCCTGACTGTTACTTCTTGATATATGATTTTTTTTCTGGTAGCTTGCAGCATTTTTTTTTTTTTGAGATTATCGTTCTGAAGTTTTGCATCAATATTTCCTGGGATTTTCCTTGTGAGATCTCTTTCTTGTGGTTGTGAATGAATTCTTTCAATGGCTATTTTGCCCTTTGGTTGTAATATATTAGGGCAGTTTTCCTTGATGATCAATTGAAAAAAATGAGAAAACTCTTATTTTTGGTCATGGTCACTTATTTAAAAATTGTCTCCCCTGGATCTGTTTTCCATGTCAGCTATTTTTCTAATGAGGTATTTTTTTCTTCTATTCTTTCGTTCTTTTTAGTTTATTTCACTAATCCTTAATGTCTTAAAGAGTCATTAACTTCTATTTACCTGACTTAGTTTTTAATGTATGATTTCCTTCAGGTAGCTTTTGTATCTCTTTTTTTCCATTTGATTAACCCTACTTTCTAAGGTATTATTTTTTCAGTGGATTTTTTTTTACATTTGAGTAATTATATTTTTTATTTATGAAAGCTTTTTATTTTTCAAAACTTATGGATGGACAATTCTTTAACATTAGCCCTTGCAAAACTTTGTGTTCTAATTTTCTCTTCCTTCCCCTATACCCTTCCCTAGATGGCAAGTAGTACAATACATGTTAAACATGATAGAAATATATGTTAGATTCAATATATGCATACATATTTATACAATTATTGTGCTGTACAAGAAAAATCAAATCAAACCACTAAAAAAAAGAACAATAAAATGCAAGCAAGCAGCAACAAAAAAGTGAAAATGCTATGTTGTGAAGCACATTCAGTTTCCACAGTCCTCTCTCTGGCTGTAGATGGCTCTCTTCATTACTGAACAATTGGAACTGATTTAAATCATACCATTGTTGAAGAGAGCCACATCCATCAGAATTGATCATTGTATAATCTTGTTGTTGCCATATATAATGATCTCCTGGTTCTGATCATTTAACTTAACATCAGTTCATGAAAGTCTCTCCAGGTCTCTGTAAAATCATCCTGCTGGTCGTTTCTTACAGAACAATAATATTCCATAACATTTATATACCATAATTTATTCAGCCATTCTCCAATTGATGGGCATCCATTCAGTTTCCAGTGTCTTACCACTACAAAAAGGGCTGCTACAAACATTTTGAGTAAGTGTATTTTTAAAGGAATAGTTTTCTTCAATCAGTTGTCCTTCCTTTTCTAAGTTGTTGACTCTCTCTTGCATACTTCTCATTTTTCCCCATGATTTTTCTTCTACCTCTCTTATTTGCTTTTAAAATATTTTATGAGTGTTTGCAACAAGCTTCTTTGTGCTTTGGGCAGGAGATCAATTCATATCACCTTTTGAGATTTTTTATGTGGGCATTTTGTCCTCATCTGACTTGGTGTTTTGGTCTTCCCTGTCACCATAGTTGCTTTCTGTGGTTAAAGTTCTTTTTCTGTTTCTTGCTCATTTTCTTTCTTTCTTTTTTTATTTTGTGACTTTTTTTAAAAAGAGTTTTTTTTATTATCAAAACATATGCACAGATAATTTTTCAACATGGACCTTTGCATAGCCTTGTATTTCAGATTTTTCCCTTCCTTCTCCTTCCTCCTCCTTTAGATGGTAATCAATATAATATATGTTATAAATGTAAAGTATCCAATATGTGAAAAAATATTTATACAATTCTCTTGATGCAGAAGAAAAATCAGATCAAAAAGGAAAGAAAATGAATAAGAAAACAAAATTCAAGTGAACAACAAAAAGAGTGAGAATGTTATGATGTGATACACATTCAGTTCCCACAGTCTCAAATGGCTTTCTTCTTCACATTGGAATTGGCATCAATCATCTCACTGTTGGAAAGAGTCATGTTCATCAGAATTGATCCTATAATATTAATGTTGACATACACAATGATCTGCTGATTCAGCTTATTTCAGTTAGCATCAGATTATGCAAATCTCTCCAGGCCTCTCTAAAATCATCCTCCTGATCATTTCTTATAGAACAATAATATTACATAACATCCATATACCATTACTTATTCAGCTATTCTCCAACTGATGTGCATCCACTCAATTTTTAGTTTTTTGCCACTACAAAAATGGCTGTCACAAACAGTTTTGCACATGTGGGTCCCTTTCCCTCCTTTAAGATCTCTTTGGGATACAAGCCCAATAGAAACACTGCTGGATGAAAGAGTATGCACAGTTTCATATGTTCTTGAACATAGTTTCAAATTGCTCTCCAGAATGACTGGATCTGTTCACAGTTCCACCAACAATGTATTAGTATGTATACCTCATTGGAAAAACAACTGACCTGGAAAATAGATGTAGGAGAGACAATCTAAGAATTATTGGACTACCTCAAAAACCATGATGAGGAAAAAAAAACCTAGTTATCATCTTTCAAGAAATCATCAAAGAAAACTGCTCTGATATCCTAGAATCAGAGGGTAAAATAACCATTGAAAGAATTCACTGGTCATCTCCCAAAAGAGACCACAAAATGAAAACTCCAAGGAATATCATAGCTAAATTTTAGAATTATCAGATCAAGGAGAAAATATTAGAAGCAGCCAGAAAGAAACTATTCAAATATCAAGGATTCACAATCAGGATTACCCAAGACCCAGAAGCTTCCACATTAAAGGATTAAACAGCCTGAAATTTGATATTCCAAAAGACAAAGGAATTTGGATTGCATTCAAGAATCAACTATCCAGCAAAATTAAGCATTATCATTCAGAGGAAAAGACATTCAATTAAATCAATGAATTTCATTTATTTCTGATGAAAATAACAGATAAACAGAAAATTTGATCTTCAAATGCAGAATTCAAGAGAAGCATATAAAGGTAAAAATGAAAGGAGGAAAAGTTTATATCCTTATATGGGAAGATGAAATGTTTAATTCTTGAGAATTATATCTCTGTTATGGGTATACTTAGAGGGTGCAGGTTTAATTTGATTTTATTGTGATGATATAAGAAAGAAAGTAGGAGTGGAAAGGAGATGGCACTGGAAAAACAGTAAAATAGAAATTAAATGGCATAAATTACAGCTCATGAAGAGACAAAATATAATTAAGGAAAAGAAAGGAGGGGGATGAGCATAGTGTGAATCTTACTCTCATTAAATTTGGCTTAAAGAGATAATATCAGATATGCTTAGCTTCAAAGAGAAACTTGTTTCACCCTACAGGGAAGTTGGAGAGGAAAGGGGAAAGAAAAGGGGGAGGCTAATGGGAGAGAGAACAGAAGTAGAAGGGAAAAGTTATAAGCAATAGAGAAGGGCTATAAAAGGGGGGAGCTGTTTGAAGGATATGGTAATCAGAAGCAAAATATTAGGAAGGAGGGAAAGAGGGAAAGGAAAGAGAAAATTATAACTTGGGGAAACCAAGATGATGGGAAATACAGAATTAGTAATTTTGATTGTGAATGTGAATGGAATGAACTCTCCCATAAAATGGAAGCACATAGCTGACTGGATTAAAAGTCAGAATCCTACAAAATGTTTACAAGAAACACATTTAAAACAGAGTGACTGATACAGAGTAAAGGTCAAAGACTGGTTCAGAATCTATTATGCTTCAGCTGAAGTAAAAAAGAAAAAGCAGGGGTAACAATACTGATCTCGGATTAAGCAAAAGCAAAAATAGATCTAATCAAAAGAAATAAGAAAGGAAACTATATGTGGCTAAAGTGTACAATAGATAATGAAGTATTATCAATGCTAAACATCTGTGTATGTAGAAGTACAGCGTCCAAACTCATAGAGGAGAAGTTAAGGGAGCTGCAAGAAGAAATAGACAACAAAGCTATACTAATGGGAATCTTAACATTGCTCTTTCAGAACTAGATAAATCAAACCACAAAATAAATAATAAAGAACTTAAGGAGGTAAACAGAATGTTAGAAAACTTAGCAGGATAGATCTTTGGAGAAAATTGAATGGAGACATAAAGGAATATACGTATTTCTCAGCAAGACATAGAAACTACACAAAAATTCATCATGTATTAAAACATAAAATCCTAAAAATCAAATGCAGAAAGGCTGAAATAGTAAATGCATTCTTTTTAATTCATAATCCAATAAAAATTACATGCAATAAAAGGCTTGAAGAAAATAAACAAAAAATTAACAGGAAATTAAATAATCTAATCCTAAAATAAAGGAAGAGAAGTTCAATGAATTGGGCTTACAATTAAAAGAACTTGAAAAAGAACAAATTAAAAACCCTAAATTAAATGACAAATTTGAAATTCTGAAAATAAAAGGGAAGATTAATAAAACTAAAAGAAAACTATTGAATTATTAACAAAACTAAGAGTTGGTTTTTTTTTTTTTTACAAAAAAAACCCCAACAAAATAGATAAATGTTTACTTAATTTGATTAGAAAAAGGAAAGGAAAAATCAAATTATTAGTTTCAAAAATGAAAAGGGAGAACTTTTCACCAATGAAGAGGAAATTAGAGCAATAACTAGTAGTTATTTTGTCCAAATATATGTCAATAAATCTAATCATCTAAGTGAAATGGATGAATATTTACAAAACTATAGATTGCCCAGATTAACAGAAGAGGAAATAAGTTACTTAAATAGTTCCATTTTAGAAAAAAGAAATTGAACAAGCCATTAATCAACTCTCTAAGAAAAAATCTTTAGGACCAGATAGATTTACATGTGAATTCTATCAAATATTTAAAGAACCATTAACTCCAATACTATGCAAAGTATTGGGGAAAAATAGGGAAAGAAGGGCTCTTATCAAATTTCTTTTATGACACAGATATGGTGCTGATACCTAAACTAGATAGGGTCAAAATAGAGAAAGAAAATTATACACCATTTCCCCTAATGAATATTGATACAAAAATCTTAAATAAAATATTAGCAAAAAGATTACAGCAAATTATCCCCAGGACAATACACCAGGACCAAGTAGGATCTATGCCAGGAATGCAGGTTCAATATCAGGAAAACTACTAGCAAAATGATAGATGCAGAAAAAATATTTGATAAAATCTGACACCCCTTCCTATTAAAACCACCAGAGTATAAGAAAAAATGGAGTTTTCCTTACAATAATCAATAGCATCTATTTAAAACCATTAGCAAGCATCATATATAATGGGGACAAACTAGAACCATTCCCAATAAGATCAGGGGTGAAACAAGTTTGCCCACTATCACCATTACTATTCAATATTGTATTAGAAATGTTAGCTTTGGCAATAAGAGAAGAAAAATATATTAAAGGAAGTAGAGTAGGTAATGAGGAAACCAAATCATCACTCTTTGCAGATCATATGGTGATATACTTGGGGAATCAACTGAAAAAACTACTAGAAATAATTCATAACTTCAGCAAAGTTGCAGGATACAAAATAAATCCACAGAAATCATCAGCATTTTTATATATTACCAACCAAATCCAGCAGCAAGAGATACAAAAAGAAATTCTCTTTAAAACAATTGTCAAAAATATAAACTATTTGGGAGTCTATCTGCCAAGGCCAAGTCAGAAATTATAAGAACAAAACTACAAAACACTGTGTTATAATGGCATCCCAATTTTTAGCCTGTTGATCCACTGGCTTCTGAACCAGGACAGAGTAGGTAAATGCTGCTGTATTTTGGCTAAGAACTTCTTAGTAGATTGTCTGGTAGGCAGATGTAACACCACCTTGGCTCCCTGTGCTTCACCTATGCTTGGCTACATGTGCCTCTCCTCCTGCCCAACTGTAACAGATCTTTTCTGAAAGTCTTCAAAAGTATCTTCTGTTAGAAATTTCTTATACTCAAAATATTTGTGGGTTCTTTCAAATGAAAAACCAGTTCAGAGTCTTGATCTGGTGTTGATCTGAGTCAGATAAAGACCTATTGACTCTCTGCCATCTTGACTCTGCTCCCAATAATTGGTCTAAAATATTATTAAAAATTAAAAAAAAGAAATAGAACAATGAATCAGAAAAAAAAGAAAAACAGTCTAGAAGAAGAGAAGCAAAATGCAATCATACTTGGGGGGGGGAAGGGAAGCCAAATGATTTTATAAAAGTAAAATATATTTTAAAAATAGATTGTGTAGAGCTAGCTTAGGTTTTTCCAGAATTAAAATTCTTGAACAACAATACAGCAGCCAATTCCAGAAAACTGCCTAGAACTTCTGAACACAGAAAACAAAGTGCTAATTAAAAGAATCTACAAATTACTTCAATGAACAATTACAATAACCACAGCAACAACAACACACTTATTTTACAAATTGTAGGGATACACAGTAGTTACATTTAACAATACCAATGGCAAATAACAAATTCTTCAAACAACCAGGAGGAAGATCTTCAAATATAATGGAAAGTAAATCCAAATAACATGTGAATATTCTGTATTCATCAGAAACCGCAGAATAGAATAACATATTTAAAAAGCAAAAATGACTGAACATGCAAATCAAAATGACGTTTTCCCTTGAGCCCAGTCATTAATGGAAATAGATGAACATTCAATAAAAAAGACATTTGAAGCATTTCTATAAACAGACTAACAATTAGGCCTTAATTATTCAATTAGTAAGCACCCCAAACAAATATAGATATTTAAAAGAGCACAAGTATTGAAATAAATTGTCCTGTCTCTAGGCAGGACTAGAGTCTATCAAAAGGAAAAAATTAACCTTGAATAAGCAAAGTATCAATAGGCTTAAAAATAACTATAACTGTAACTATAACTATATATATAAAACTGTATGACTATAGCTATAACATATACATATATGCATACATGCACATAAATATCTATATATCTATATCTATCTATAAAAACAGGGGTCACTAACACATTTCATTCCAAAAGTACACAAAGATATAAAGTAAAAGTGGAATTTAAATGATGGTGGAGGAACAGGCATAAAATAAATGTAAAATGATAAATATAGCTTATAATCTTTCTTTTCTCAAATGAATCAATGTTATTTACAGAAATAACTGTGGAATGGGAGAGTAAAGAAAAGGAGAGATATAAGGAAGAAAATGAGGAACATGTGATGTACTTTAATCAAGTTAATGGCTAATTATGAAAAGAAGATAACTTTTGTAGTATCTCAGGAAGAAGAGAGCCTATAGGAGCATAAGTAATGTGTCTTAGAGAACTGAAATCCCCATCGCTGAGAGGCACAAATATGCAACAACTGATTTTCATAAATCTAATAGATAATAATAATTGAAGACCAAGGTATATTATCAGATTGAATAAAGGAATAAGTAATTCTTAAGCTATGTGTCAGACACGGTGCTACTGCTAAAACCATAAATATAAAGGACAAAATGGTTTACTTGCAATGAGTACATTCTAATAGAGGAGACAATTACATAGAAAATATACATATATACAGCATAAATATAAAGTGGATAAATGCAATACATACAAATTCAAGATAGTTTGGATGAGAGATCAGGAAAAGCTTCATGGAGAAGATGATGTTTTTTAAAGAAGATAGGAATTCCATGAAGCTAAATTACAGAGGGAGTACATTCTAGGAATAGAGGATGGTTAATGTAGGTATCAAGATAGGAGAGGAGTGAAGAACAAAGAGACTGTTTGTTTAGCTGAATCATAGAGTGCATGATGAATAATATTTAATGAGGCTGATCTAGATTGTGTAGGGTTTTACAAGCTAAACAGAAAATTCCAGAGGCAATAGGAAGTCTTTGGAGTTTGTTCAGTATAGGAATCATATGATAAAATCATTTGGCATCAGAATATAGGATGGAAAGGAGTGGTGAGAGAATTGAGTCAGGAAGACCAATTAGGAACCTGTTGCAAAAATCTAGGTAAGAGGTGTCAAAGGTCTGAAGTAAGGTAAGAGCTATGAAAGTAGAGAAAAAGAATTAGATATGATTGATGTAGTAAAAATAAAAATTTAAAGATATGACCACTGAATGAAGTGTGAGGAGAGTGTGATGCCCAGGATAATGTCAAAGGAAGACTAAAAACAATGGTAACTGGCTTCAATTATCCAGAAGGATGCCATGTTTAAAAAAATGATAGTGTTGTTTTACATGTATCAGAAGAAAATGGGTGAATGTTATAAAGAGACAAATTTTGGTTTCAAGTAAATACTTCCTAACAGTTACTTCAGGAAGAACTCAATCTCACCTCTTCAGCTGTTGTCAAAGAAAGGCTTGATGACCACCTGTTCTGGGGATCCTCCCATTGAAAAGCATTCTTTTTTGGTTATGATTTAAAGTAGTTATCACCGAGTCCAAAGTATATATCTTTGAATTTTCTTCAGTTGTGTATGTATATACTCTTTGCAACACATGTTGATTCACTGCCTACATCAGTTCACTTTGTTACAATTTCCTTCTTCAAGTAACACTGATTTTTCCAGATAATGAAAGGTAAGCCTTTTCAAGTTATTTCATGGATAACATTTACTTTTGAAGTATCATCTCACCTTTTCAACATGACAAAAACATCCTAAGTTTGATGGTCTTGTTCATAATTAAATGCTAACTAGAGCCCAGTACAAGCATTTCTCATTCTCTTTATCTTTTAGTATGCAAACATGAAACCAATATATTTCTTCTGTCATCTACAGCATTATTTCTGCTCTCAGACCACATAAAAAGATTTGGAATGAGTTTTCACAGTTATTTCTGTATACATGTTGTTACATAATTCTTACTGAACTTTTCTACAATGACAATCATTGCAACTTATATCCTACAATTCATTAACAAAAATTTCTGATATTTTTATATTCAATTAAAAGAAGTCCTCCAAATTTCATGATTAGTAAATTCACAAGATCTTAAATATAAATTCTGATTCATTTTTTGAAAGAGTGATTAACCATGAAAGCAACTTGTATTATCTTCATTATCAATTTGATTGGGTAGTTAAAGAGGAGGAAAAGAGATTAGCCTTGTTTACTACCCATTATCCCTTTTAAATTCACTAGAACTGATGGTTCTTGGTAAAGATCTTTGACAGATTTAAAAAACTAATTTTTTTGTCGCCCAAAATAGAATATTTATTATGTCCTTGCATCTATGATCTCTTTGAAAAATTCTTTCCTTGTACTCATCCACACTTATCTGCCAAGCTTCTTTTCTTCTATTTCTGCATTCTCACCCCACTTCAATCATTCCCATATTTCTATGGCTAAAAGACAAAACCATGAGCTGGTTCCTGTGACAGCATTATTTATTTGTGTTCTCTGAACAGCCTGCAACACAGCCAGAAGATAATGGATACCTCATTTATTCAGGATACCTCATTTATTCAGGTTTTGAATGATCATATCTAATTCCCCATGACAGCTGTCTTTACCACATTAGCATTGCAAATAAACTCTGTTTTGTAATAGCCTGCTATTGAACATGATTCAATTATATTTTCTCTGTACCAAGGCAGGACATGGTCTTAGTATTTATAGCGATATTTCTGTGAGCTGCTGTTCTTTACACTGCTCATATTTAAGCTGCCTATTTGCCACAATTCTTTCCTTGAACTTTATTGAACTTCATAGATTTTCAAATAAAATAAAGAGGAATGAATATAATTTAAAAATTCAGTTAATGGGAATATAGATATTACATACCTCTTGTCCTTTACATATGTAATAAACCTGAGGTAAAAAAAAATTACCAACTGTTCTTTTTAAAAACCTAAATAATAAAATCATTATGGCCAATTAAAACAATTAGAAAATGCTGACCACATTGAGAGATTCAATGCTGCTTTTACAAATCACTAATAACATAGTATGAGGCATTAAAACAATCAGTGTAAATCCAGGGTCATTTTCATTTAATGAAGGTGAGGAATTGATGCAAAGGAAGAAAAGAGTTGCTTCTTCCATGGGACTCTTCTCTAAGCTCTAAAACAATGGTTTTATTCTTTAAACATCCTCTATTCATTTAGCATCCAATTCTACAGACTGTGGCTCTGCAGATGTAGCTACCAGGTGTGATTCTAGAGTTTTAACAGCTTACATCTGTGGAGCTGGCAGAGTAGAAAGGACATAGTTGATTTAGATATAGAAGTGGATTCAAATCATTAAGCATTTATTAAGTACCCATTTTGTGCCAGACATTTTCATGCTTGAGAACACAATAAAAAAGAAAAATACATCCTATGCCCTCAAGGAGTTCACAATCTAATATGTCAGCATATATATAATATATATGCATATATATATATATTTATATAAAGACCACACACATGCACATGTACCCCATCAAAATCACACAAAATAAATTTGAGATAATCTCAAAGGAAAGACATTAGCATTAAGAGTGGATGCAATCAAGGTTGTATGTTGAAAGGTTGGTCTTCTTTAGGAGAGAGATGATTTCATCAGAAATGAGAAAAATAGGAGGTAATTGAGGATGCCAGGGAAAGTGAAATGAGGAAAAAATGGAGAAAAGGAAAGAAAATGGCCCTAAGTTTTTTTTTTTTTTCATTTTTGGTAAATTATGAAGTGAAGTCCTCAGATGAAAAGGTAAGAATATGAATGTTGTGGAAGACCTGAGGAAAGAAGGAAAGGTCTGGTGTAGTCACTTTTGATGTAGTCACCATGAGTAAAATAAAGAAAAAATAAGGGAGGAAAAGCCTTTCTGCTGTGAGAGCTTCAGTTGAGATTAGGGAACATAAATTTGTAGTGTATCCAATCATAAGTTTCTTGACTAGCTCCAGTTTTATTAAATAGCAAGTGAAGAGGAGCCAAAATAATAGATACTAGGAGCAATCCAGGATGTGAGAAGTGATAGGAAACAGAACTCAAATGATGAGGATGATACCAAGTTGAATTAATTCACTATGAGGTTGAGATTGAGAAAGGAAGAGATGCAGTCAGAACAGAAAGGATGAATGGGAAAAGCATAGAAGGGTGAAAGGATTGGGGACCACTCTGATGATGAAGAATATTTATAGTGGCAGGGAAAGAGGAAGCATTATGATTGGTTAAAATAACATTAGAATTTATGAATACAACAGTTATTTGGAGCAGAGATATAAATTGGTTCTGGCCAGCATAGGAAAAAGCAAGATAATTTTAGATCATGTCCCCAGGTATGGGGGCACTCGTGTGTGTGTGTGTGTGTGTGTGTGTGTGTGTGTGTGTGTGTAAAATGAATAATGGAAAATTCAGTGGGAAAAAACTCTGATCCCAAGAAGAAAACTCTTGATCTTGAACAAAAATAGATACACAGCAGGGAAAACATTAATAGCAAAAGGAAGTAAGTCCTCTAATAAAAGAGTTTAGGCATCATTGAAAAACTACTACAAAAGAAGATGATCTAATTTTTTTTTTGCATAACATATGTGTAGGTAATTCTTCAACATTAACCTTTACATAGCTTTCTGTTACAAATTTTTCCCCCCAACTCCCCACCCCTCCCCTAGATGGCAGGATATCCACTACATGTTAATTATGTTAAAATACTTGACAAATCAAATATATGTATACATATTTCCAAACTTATCATTGTTGTGCAAGAAAAATCTTATCTACACAAAAGATATATCAGATAAAGGAAACACAATGTAAGCAAACATCAATCAAGGAGTATGAGAATGTTATGTTGTGGTCCACATTTCACATCCCTCTCTCTGGGTGTATATGGCTTTCTTCAGTGAACAATTGGAGGTAGTTTGATACATTTCATTGTTGAAGAGAGCCATGTCCATCAGAATTGATCGTCATATAGTACTGTTGTTGCCGTGTATAATGATCTCCTGGTTCTGCTCATTTCACTCAGCATCAGTTCATGCAAGTCTTTCCAAGCCTCTCTGAAATCATCTTGCTGGTCATTTCTTACAGAACAATAATATTCCTTAATATTCATATACCATAATTTATTCAGCCATTCTCCAATTGAAGGGCATGTATTCAATTTCCAGTTACTAGCCACTACAAAAAGGGCTGCCACAAACATTCTTGCACATGTAGGGCCCTTTCCTTCCTTTATGATTTCTTTGGGATATAAGCCCAATAGAAATGCTGCTGGGTCAAAGGGTATGCACAGTTTGATAACTTTTTGAGCATAGCTCCAAATTGCTCTCCAGAATGGCTGGATCCGTTCACAGTTCCACCAACAATGCATCGGTGTCCCAGACTTCCCACATCCCCTCCAACATTCATCATTAACTTTTCCTGTCATTTTAGCCAATCTGACAGGTGTGAAGTGGTACCTCAGGGTTGTCTTGATTTGCATTTCTCTGATCACTATTGATCAATAGTGATTTGGAGCACCTTTTCATATGACTATAAATAGTTTTAATTTCATCCTCTGAAAATTGTCTGTTCATATCCTTTGACCATTTATTGATTGGAGAATGGCTTGAATTTTTATAAATATGAGACAATTCTCTATATATTTTAGAGATGAGACCTTTATCAGAACCCTTAAATGTAAAGATGATTTCCCAATTTATTGCTTCCCTCCTAATCTTGTCTGCATTGGTTTTGTTTGTACAAAAACTTTTTAACTTAATATAGTCAGAGTTATCTATCTGGTTTTCAATTAAGAGTTCCAGTTCTTCTTTGGACATAAATTTATTCCATCTCCATAGGTCTGAGAGGTAAACTATATTACGCTCCTCTAATTTACTTATAGTATCATTCTTTATATCCAGATCATGAACCCATTTAGATCTTATCTTGGTATGTGGTGTTAGGTCAAGCCCTAATTTCTTCCACAATAGTTTCCAGTTTTCCCAGCAGTTCTTGTCAAATAGTGAGTACTTATCCCAAAAGCTGGGGTCTTTGGTTTATCAAAGACTAAATTGCTATAGTTATTGCCTAGTTTGTCTTGTGATTGTATTCTATTCCACTGATCGACTACTCTATTTCTTAGCCAGTACCAAATGGTTTTGATGACTGCTGCTTTGTAATATAGTTTTAGATCTGGTACAGCAAGTCCACCATCATCAGCCTTTTTTTTCATTAATCCCCTTGAAATTCTTGACCTTTTGTTCTTCCAAATGAACTTTGCTACTATTTTTTCTAGATCTGTAAGATAATTTCTTGGGAGTTTGATTGGTATGGCACTAAATAAGTAAATTAGTGTGGTTAGTATTGTCATTTGTATTATATTCGCTTGGCCCACCAATGAGTATTTTAAGTTTTTCCAATTGACTAGGTCTGATTTTATTTGTATGGAAAGTGTTTTGTAGTTTAGTTCATATAGTTCCTGACTTTCCCTTGGAAGATAAATTCCCAAATATTTTATACTATCAACAGTTATTTTGAATGGAATTTCTTTTTGTATCTCTTGCTGCTGAGCTTTATTGGTAATATATAAAAATGCTGATGATTTATGTGGATTTATTTTTTTATCCTGCAACTTTGCTAAAATTGTGAATTGCTTCTAGTAGTTTTTTAGTTGAGTCTTTAGGGTTCTCTACGTATATCATCATGTCATCTGCAAAGAGTGATCATTTGGTTTCCTCATTACCTACTCTAATTCCTTTAATCTCTTTTTCTTCTCTTACTGCCAAAGCTAACATTTCTAAGACAATATTAAATAATAATGGTGACAGTGGGCAGCCTTGTTTCACTCCTGATCTTATTGGGAATGGTTCTAGTTTGACTCCATTACATATGACACTTGCTGAAGGTTTTAAGTAGATACCACAAATCATTTTAAGGAAAAACCCATTTATTCCTATACTCTCCAGTGTTTTTAATAGGACTGGGTGTTGGATTTCATCAAGGCTTTTTCTGCATCTATGGAGATAATCATATGGTTTTTATTAATTTGGTTATTAATATAATTGATTATGCTAATAGTTTTCCTAGTATTGAACCAGCCCTGCATTCCTGGTATAAATCCTACTTGGTCATGATGTATTATCCCGGGGATGACTTTCTGTAATCTTGTTGCTAAAATCTTATTTAAAATTTTTGCATCAATATTCATTAGGGAAATGGGTCTATAGTTTTCTTTCTCAGTTTTCTCCCTACCTGGTTTAGCTATCAGCACCATATCTGTGTCATAGAAGGAATTTGGTAGTACACCTTCTTTCCCTATTTTTTCAAATACTTTATATAGTATTGGGATTAATTGTTCTTTGAATGTTTGGTAAAATTCACATGTAAATCCATCTGGCCCTGGAGATTTTTTCTTAGGGAGCTGATTAATAGCTTGTTCTATTTCTTTTTCCAAAATAGGGCTATTTAAATAATTTATTTCCTCTTCTGTTAACCTTGGCAATCTATATTTTTGTAGATTTCCCTCCATTTCATTTACATTATCAAATTTATTGGCATAAAGTTGGGCAAAGAAACTCCTAATTATTACTCTAATTTCCTCTTCATTGGAGGAAAGTTCTCCCTTATCATTTTTGAGACTAATAATTTGATTTTCCTCTTTCCTTTTTCTAATCAAATTAACTAAAGGCTTATCTATTTTGTTGTTTTTTTCATAAAACAAACTCTTACTTTTATTTATTAATTCAATAGTTTTCTTATTTTCAATTTTATTGATCTCCCCTTTAATTTTCAGAATTTCCAATTTGGTATTTAATTGAGGGTTT
>JAJPUD010005446.1:75610-111129 GCA_023553655.1 Myrmecobius fasciatus
TCTAAGGGTGGGGGGTGGGGGGAAGGAGGGGAAAAGCTTGAGGAAAAAAAGTTTTTGCAAAGGTCAATGTTGAAAGGTCACTCATGTTTTGTAAATAAAAAGCTTTATATATAAAAAAAATCTCATTTCAAGATACATGAATTCACTGGCTTCCCTTTCCTCTCCTTGCCTCTACAATCACCTGATCTAATGTAAAATTCATTGATTGACTGACTCATTTATTCTAACAAATATGGATGGCTTTACTCATAAATATTTTTTAATTTTTTTCAATTATTCTCACATTCTTAGAACGTGAGTTTTCTAAAAGACTAGCCTTATTTCTTCCTTGAAACATATAAACACTGATTTATTTGCCTCATCTTTCAGTATATGTGGATTTTTTAAAAAAAATTCTTTGATCTGAAGTATTTATCACATATTCTATTCCTTTCTGGTTTCCTCAGTTGGGAAAATTTAAATATTCTCCTGTCATCTTAAAATTTTTTTTTTGTCATTTAGAATTATATGGAAGTTTGAAAGTTTTTATTTCAAAAGTGTAACTAATTTGCATTGCTTTTTCTTTTTTTTCTTTGTCATAATTAACATATCTGTGAAGGATGTATTCTGGATCCAGTAAAAAAATTCTTTAATGTTTATTTAAAGCTTTAGACTTTGGAAATTACATTTCAAGAATACTTAACTGTAGTGTCTGGACTAGCTCTCTGGAGGATCTTGGTACCAGCCTGAGTCCTTGATTTTAGGAGAGGAGTGAAGGGGTGGGACCCATGTGGATGATCAAACATGTATGATCATCCACCACATGGATGATCAAACATTTATTTCAAGTTCTCTTAGCCTTAAATACCCTAGTACAATTACATCACTACAGCACACTGTGCATGTGCTAACTATACTAGTAATATGCCAACTATAGGATGCTGAGCATGTGGGGCCACATAAGCACCTTGCTATTATTGTTACGTAAATGCCTCTTTGCTGCAAGTATCTCTGCTTCAAGTACAACACAGGTTATCACACACCCTGACTTTGCAGGAAGGCTGAGATGCCCCCAAGGGGAGATGAGATCCAAACAAGACATTGTTAGCAGTTTCCCTCTGGGCTGAACAGTCTTATTCCTCATCCAGAGTTCCCCTACTATATGTGGTCCTCTCTAGTCAGTCTCAGAGTTTTTCAATGCACTATGAATTTTGTAAATCCATATTTTTCTCCGTTAAAATTATTTCTAGACAATTTTAATGTGATTTTCTGTAGCAATTTTGCTCTTCAAGCCATTTGTTTGATATTTTTCTGAGTGAACAATATTTCTAGATTTTTAGATGCCATTTGCAAGGCCAATTGTTTCAGTTATAGGGATCTTGTGTTCTCTCAACTAGTTGTTTCTTACCTTAGTATTTTTTTGTTCTACCCCTCATTTCATTTTTTGCATTATTTGACTTTTCAAATTCTTTTTTTTTTCAGAGTGTACACTGTTTCATGAAAGCTCTCTATTTCTCTCCTAAGCCATAGGTTCTCTTTTTGATATTTCCATTAAACAATACAATTCATTCAGCCTATTTTCTCTTTCTTTCACCTTTTATTTAATAACTCTGAGCCATATTATCTTGTTTCAAATTCATTCTGGGAGTTCAATTAAAGTTTTTCCAACATTATTCCCTTATTCTGGAGATAAGCTTTAATTATTACTTCATAATAATTCTTTTTATTATGAGATCTTATGTCTCCTGACTTGCCTTGTAATTATATCTTTTCTTTCTCCATTTTTTGTAGAAATCTTTTTACTTTATTTGGTGCATATATTCTGAGATGATGAAGCCCTAGTGTTAGATTTGACCATTTTGTGTCAAACATTCAGGAGTGGTGTTTTGAAATCTCCTGACCCCACATTCATTTCACTCATTGCTTTGTCCAGCACTCATGCCAATTGCTGGCATATAGGAATGATGTTGATCTTTTGATTTTTTAATTAGGGATAAAATGTACTTAACAAGATCCAGTGAACCATATTTGAGAGAAATTTTGTGAATTCAACAAAGAGAGATTTAAATGAAAACATTTGGAATGGGAAGAAGGTGGAAAGATGAGAAGAAACTTTACACTGTTGAAAGCAACATATTCTCATAAGAAGAATAAGAAAAGAGAGGAATTCAAAAAATAATTCCAGAAAAGAAGCATCAATATGATTCCTGACCTCAGGTATATATTTTCAGAATAACAATCTAGAGATTCTTATATAAGAAGACAAATGTGGCTTCACAGACAACACTCAAATTTGGTGGGATAGAATTCATGACTAGATAATGACACTGAAAAGGGCTTTTATTAAAAAAGAAGGGTATAGGGGCAGCTAGGTGGTGCAGTAGATAGAGCATCAGCCCTGAAGTCAGGAGGACTTGAGTTCAAATCTTGTCTCAGACACTCAACATCCCTTAGCTGTGTGACCCTGGGCAAGTCACTTAACCCCAACTGCCTCAGCAAAAAGCAAAAAAAAAGAAGGGTATAGATAAAAGGTACAAGAGAGGAACTTAAAGCAGAAAATATGATTGAAAATATTTGGGTAAACATCAGTAGAGGGAGAAACAGAAGTGATGTTGTCATAGGGTCATAACACACATAAACTAGACAGAAGGATAAATTAATCAAACCCACCAGGAAACAGACTACAAATCTGGAACAAGGGCATGCTATTTTAGTGATAGTCAATTTCAACTTTCCAAATAATTACTGGTGCTTTCTTACTGCAAAATGCAAAGTGAATCATTCTGATGGACATGGCTCCCTTCAACAACGAAATGTTTCAAACCACTTCCAATTGTTCACTCAAGAAAGCTATATACACCCAGAGAGAGGGGATGTGAAATGTGGACCACAACATAACATTCTCATACTCTTGATTGATGTTTGCTTACATTGTGTTTCCTTTATCTGATATGTCTTTAATGTAGATACGATTTTTCTTGCACAACAATGATAAGTTTGGAAATATGTATACATAGATTCGATTTGCCAAGTATTTTAACATAATTAACATGTAGTGGATATCCTGCTATCTAGGGGAGGGGTGGGGAGCTGGGAGGAAAAATCTGTAACAGAAAGCTATGTAAGGGTTAATGTTGAAGAATTACCCATACATATGTTTTGCAAATAAAATAAAATTTAAAAAAAATGCAAAGTGATTCATAAATTTGTAATTTTCCTTATGGTAATTGTATCCTTGACAAGGTAGAAGAAATGACAAAAACAATCACAATTCTAAACTTGTTTCTTGTGTGTGTGTTCATAAGGATATTCAATTGTTGAATTAATTTTCATAATCATTATGATAAAACAGGTCCTTGACTTTGTCTGAAATCAATGATTACTAGCCCTACTTTTTATTTCTAATAAATTCTACTCCTGATCCTTGTTATTATGTTTGGATAGATCTCTTATTTCCTATCCTTGCTAAATCTTTTACTTTAGTTCTGCTCCTTGATTTGTCTTAACTTTACCCTACCCAAGGATCCTTCCCTTATCTTCACCCCCCATTAATCTATATACCTTATTTCACTCCCATACTCTTATTTAAACCCTCTTTTGAACCCTGCCTTATCCTATACTTACTCTTTCCCTCCCTCTTTAACACATCCATTAATCTATAACCTGGTCCCATTGCCATAGATCTATACACTCTTTCAGGTAGTCCAATTATTCTTATTTTTTCTTTTCTTGTTCTGTTCTCCAAATCTATTGTTTTTCTTATAAGATGTTTCACATTCTCTTCTACTTTTTTCATTCCTTATTTTTTGTTTTGTTATTTCTTGGTGTCTTATAACTTCACTGGCTTACCCTTGCCCAATTCTAATTTTTGTAGAATGATTTTCTTCTTTAAGATTTTGGATCTTCTTTTCTAGTTGGATGACTTTCTTTTCATAATCTTATGGTTTTTCTTGAAGGATTCTTTTTTATATTTTATTTTTTAGTTTTTCCTCAGTTCTGCTCACTTGGTTTTTAAAGTCTTTTTCTAGTTCTTTTGTAAATTCTTTCTGGACAGATAGCCATTTTATGTAATTATTTGGGATAAAAGAACCTTATTTTTATTTCAATACTCTCCTCTGAGTATTATTCCCATAGTAAATTTCTGTAATTGTGTTCTCTCTTCTTTGCTTGCTCCTTAAAAAAAAAAAAGAATTTATTAGTGTAAGCACTTCTAATTGTGGGATAATGGAGGATGCTGCCTCTAAGCTTCATTTCAGTTTTCCCCTTTGACCTAGTATTCCCAGCCAAAACCACTACCCTTCTGTAGCCATAGATCCTTGCCCCATTGCTTCTGTACTCATTAAGTGTTTGCTGGGTTCTCCACAGGGTTGTGTCTCTGCAGTACAGCTGGACCTGGTATCCCTAATTACCCAAGATTCCCTTAGTTTCCTTGGGCTGAGACTTACTAGAAACTCAACTAGTCTCAGAGCTTCCTGCTTGCTGTTTCTACAGGGCTAGCTGGAGGTCTTTACATTTCATACAATTAAACCTCAGTCCTGGAGTCTTCCTCTGGGTTTTCTTGGGTTATTCCAAGAGGATCCCTGTTCTGCCCCATTTATTTTCCATGGGTCTATGTTCATTTTGAGGCACAATTATATTTTGTTTCTGGATTGATATGATTGTTGGGCTATAGCCACTTATTTCTGAATTATCTTAGAAATTGTGAAAGAGGGGGCAGCTAGGTGGTGCAGTGGTTAGAGCATCAGCCCTGAAGTCAGGAGGACCTGAGTTCAAATCTGGTCTCAGACACTTTACATTCCCTAGCTGTGTGACCCTGGGCAAGTCACTTAACCCCAATTGCCTCAGCAAAAAGCAAAAAAAAAATTAAAAAAATTAAAAAAAATAAAATAAAATGAAATTGTGAAAGAGGCCATAGTACTAGACAAGGATAAATGGAATCCAAATTTTTTTTAAATAAAGAGTAGAATTTGCAAGTGAAGCCAATAAGCTAAATTTATTTTCTCAGCATAATTCTAAGATATATTGTGAGGTTGTTTTTGAGAACTTAGAAAGTGTTCACTAAAAGCTAGTATGATTTCATGAAAAAAAAATTTATGCAAAATTAATCTCCTTTCTCCCCTATCTCCTTTTTAAACAAGGTAATTAGATCATAGAGTAGGAGAATTCCATAGACACAGTACACTTAGATTTCAACATATTACTTGATAGTTTTTAAAATGCTACATCAGAGGATATAATAGGGAAGATGTGGTTGAATGACTAGACTCTCAGAGTAGTCATTTATACATCATTTTTGCTTTGAAGAGATACCTCAGCCTAGTAACTAAAGTGAATCTGTCTCCAGCTTCATTCAACATTTTTAGCAGAGATTTATCAATGAAGCTACAAAAGGCATACTTATCAAATGTGTAGATTACACAAAACTAAGAGAGATAGCTAACATGCTATTTAATAAAGTATCCAAAAAAGGTCTTAAAAGGCTAAAAATGAGCTTAATAAAATAACATGGAATTTAATAAGAATAAATAAAATTTCATACTAAGACTAAAAGAAATAGCTTGCTGAACAAGATGGTGAAAACTTGTTAGATAATTTAAATGTTTAAAAAATTTTTGAGGTTTTACTGGACTGTCAATATACATGACATGGGAGCCCTACAAAAAGCTGAAGATATCCTAGACTAGCTTCAGAGTGACTTAGTGTTTAAAACAAAGAAATAATAGTTCCAGAATGATGTTCAGTTTTGTTTCATATATTAGGAAGGACAGAGACAAGCTACAATAAAAACAGAAGAGGGCAACAAAGATTGTAAGAGTACTGGAGAACTTGACACAAGGATTGGTTAAAAGAATTAAACATGTATAGCTAAGAGAAAGGAAGACATAGCAAGGGTATGACAATCCTCAACTCTTTCAGGGACAATTTTATGAAAGACAGGGTCCTAGAGGAAGAACTAAGAGTAATCTCTCAAGGTCACAGTATTATAGATTCAGAATTAGAAAGGTTTTTAGATGTCTTCTAGTCCAACTTTCTCATTTTATGAATGAGGAAACGGGTTTGTAGAAATTAAATAACTAGCCTAAGATTGCACAGGTATTAAAAGAAGTGAAATTTTAATTCAGATCTGCTGAGCTCAAATTCAATACTTTTCCCATGTTTCCTCAAAATGGATGGAGACAACAACAGCTTACTTTGGACTCATGTAAGGAAAAAAAAAAACCCTAATAATTAGAGTGATTTAAAAGTTAAATGGAAACTGCTTCATTTGATAGTGAGTATGACCTCACCAGAGGTCTTTCAGCACAGATTGCATGGCTATTTATTGCTCATATTGGAGAGATCTTTGGTCATAATGGACTGGACTTGATGGTCTCTTAAGTGTCCTTACTTGGGTTCTGTGATAAGTGATTATAGAAAATACACTGGACTGGGAATCAAAATACTTACTTTCATAATATAGAAAAAAAGAGCTCTATACTCTTTATTTTAACTAAAGTCTCTAAGGGAAATGTGATTAATAAACATTTAAAGGTTCAAACTATTTCTTCTACTAACTATAATTTTCTTTGACAAGTAATTTTCATTTATACTACTATAAATTTTTCCTTTGTTTTGAAGAGCACCAGTGATATCAGAGGTTGATGTCTTTTAAAATTCTTTATTTTATTTTTATTTATGAAATAAAACAAGCATTTCCATAATGTATTAGAATAAAATATGATTTTATATGAAACTGCAAATCTATATGTACAATTTCTATTCCTTTTAAATACATAAGAAATTATCATGTAACTTTTCCCCCTCTTTTTTCTTCCCAGCCCCTAGAGATGGCTACCATTAGACACAAATATGCATGTGTGTGAATATAGATATATCTATATTTATCTATCTATTTATCAGTCTGTGAAAACCATCCTATATATGCTTCTACTTATCAGTTCATTCACTGGATGCACATAGTGTCTCCTTTCATTGGTCCTTTGAAACTAATTTGGGTGTTTCTAAGTCAAAATGACTTAGTTGCTCAAAGTTGTTCTTAAAATAATATTGTTATATCTACATAACATTCTCTTGGTTCTGCTCATTTTGATCTTCATTATTTTCTGTATGCATATTTATTCAACAAAATTCTTTACATATTTGAGATATGAGACCTTTATCTTAGAAATAGTCTATAAAATTTCTCCCTTCTGTCACTCCAAATTTTTGCTTTCCTTTTGGTCTTGGCTATATTTTTTTTATTTATACAAAATCTTTTTTAATTTAATGTAACCCAAACTATCCATTTTACTCCTCATTCTGTTCTCTGTCTCTTGTTTATTGTTCATTTACCCATAAGTCTGATAAGTAATATGTTCCATGTTCTTCCAATTTTCTTGTAATATTTTTCTTTATATCTAGATCATATATCCTTTTTGACCTTATTTCAATAAATGGTGTAAAATATTCATCTCTGCTCAATTTCTGCCAGACAACTTTCCAGTTTTTCCAGCAATTTTTACCAAATAATGAATTTTTATTTCCAAAACTTTAGTTTTTAAAATTGATCAAATAGAGATTGCTTTATTTGTGTGCTGCTGTAAATGCTGTGTCTATTCTGTTCTACTGCTCTGCTTTCAGTTTTTTAGTTAGTATCAGATAGTTTTGATAACTTATGCTTTATAATATATTTTAAAATCTGGTAGTACTAAATCTTCTACCTTTACATTTTTTATTGGTTCCTTTGATATTCTTGACTTACTGTTTTTCCAAATGAATTTTTTTGGTTATTTTTTTCTAATTCAGCAAAATAAAAGTTGGCAATTTTAATTGGGATGGCATTGAATATACAAATTTATTTAAGTAAAGTTATCATTTTTGTTATATTGATCCTGCCTCCTCATGAACAATTAATATGTCTTTAATTATTTAAAACTAATTTTATATGTATAAAAAGTTTTTTTTTAAATAATTTTGTACAGGTTTGCTTTGGCAGATGTACTTCAAAGCATTTTATAATGTCTAGAGTTATTCTAAATGGGGTATCTCTTACTATCTCATCTTGCAGAATTTTGTTTGTGATATATAGGAATGCTGATGATATATGTGGAATTACTTTATATTTTTTCAACTAACTGTTTAGTTGAATATTTGGAATTTTCCAATTATTTTATCATATCATCTGCAAAAAGATAGTTTTATTGACTCTTTCCTTTTCCTGATTCATTACATGTCTTTTTATTCTCATTGCTATTGCTAGGATTTTCAAAAGAATATTGAATAATATGGATGATAATGGACATCCTTGTTTCACACCTGATTTTATTGGGAAGACTACTAGTGTATCCTGATTGCAAATAATACTTGCTGATGGTTTTGGGTAATTTTTTTTTATCAATTTGAGGGAAAATTTATTTGTATTTATATTTTCAAGTTTTTTAAAGGAGATTTTTTTCTAAATCTTTTCTTGCATGTACTAATATAATCATATGATTAAAAAAAACTTTTATTATTGACGTAATTAAGTATGCTCATAGTATTCCTTATGTTAAACCATCCCTAGCAGAAAGTGTAGCTAAGATGACAAAGAGTAGACAAGACTTTGCTTGAGATCTTTCTGGATTCCCTCAGAATCAATGCTAGATCAAGATTTTGAACATATTTTAGAGTGACAAAATCCATACATATTTGGAGTGTAACAAATTTCCAGCAGAAGATATTTTGGAAAGATTTCAGGAAAGGTCTATCTTAATAGGGCAAAGGAGGGACATAGATCAATGCAGGCACAGTGTCAGGGAAGCCCAGAGTGGAGAGGCCCCACATGGGGAATATAGGGGGATGCTTTTAGTCAAAATACAGCAGCTTTGGCTACTCTGTTTTGGTTCAATGGGCCAGGAGATCAGCAGACTAGCTGTGAGACCTCCAATAGAACTCCAGAAGGCAAATAACCTTAAAACCCAGTATAGCAGGACTTATCAGGCCCATCTAGTGCATGGAAAAAGCCTGCAGCCCTACTGCAGTTTGAAACCCTTTTTTCATTGTAGAGGAAGTTTGGAACAATCTCCACTGTACTCTAGGAGTAGATCTCAACTTTTAAAAGTGAGTAAAAAAGTAAAAAGATACCATAGATAGCTATTATGGAGACAGGGAAGAATAGAACCCAAACCTTGAGAACACTGAAGGCAAAACACCTCCAGATGAAGGCTCAAAGGGAGATATGAACTGGTCTCCAATTCAAAAGGCTCTCTTGGAAAAATTGAAAAAGATCTTAAAAGAAAAAAAATGAGGAAAGGAAATGAGGACCTAGCAACTTCCACTTTAAAGGATCAAAGGGCTTGAAAAATGATATTCTGGAAGGCAAAAGAGCTAGGACTGTAGTTGAGGATCAACTATCAAACAAGACTAAGCATTATCTTTCAGGGGAAAAGCTGTAATAGGAGATTTTTAATTATTTTTGATGAAAAGACCAGAGCTGAACAGTAAATTTGATCTTCAAATGCAGAACTCAGGAGAAACATAAGAAGGTAAAAAAGGAAGAAAAAAAACCTACGTTGTTTAAAGGTTAAAATGTTTACATCCCTATATGGGAAGATGGTATGTTTAATTCTTGAGAACTGTATTGTTAGGGGTATACTTAGAGGGTGTAGATATAAGTTGATTTTAATGTGATGATATAAAAAGAAACTAAGAGTGGAAAAAGGATTGTACTAAAAGAAGAGGAAAGAGGAAGTAAAATGGAATAAATTGCATCATTTGAAGAGACAAAAAAACCTATTACAGTTGAAGGAAAAAAGGAAGGGGGGATGATCATTGTTTGAATCATGATCTCATTGGATTTGACACAAAGAGGGAATATCATACATATTTAGTTTGATATAGAAACTTGTCTCATCCTATAGGGAAGTAGGAGGGGAAAGGAGAAAGTAAAGGGGGAGACTAACAGAAGAGAAGCTAGAAGTAGAAGGGAAAAGGGAAAAGAAAGGTGTGATGGGGTTGAAAAAAGGGAGGGAAGATTGAGGGAGATGGTGTTCAAGTGAGGAGGGAAAAGGGAAAAGGAGAAAGCAAAGTATAACTTGGGAAAAATAGGATGGTGGGAAATACAGAGTTAATAATTTTATCTTTGAATGTGAATGGGATGAACTCTCCTATAAAATGGAAGTAGATAGCAGACTTGATTAAAAGTTAGAATCCTATAATATGTTGTTTACAAGAAACAAATTTGAATCAGAATAAAGGTAAAAGGCTGGTGCAGAATCTGTGATGCTTCAGCTTAAGGAAAAAAAATAGGGATACAAATCTTGATCTCTGATGAAGCAAAAGTAAAAACAGATCAAATTAAAAGAGATAGGGAAAGGGGCTACATTATGATAAGAGGTATCATAGATAATAAAATAATATCAATACTAAACATATATGCACCAAGTGGTATATCATCCAAATTAGTTAAGAAAGTTGCAAGAAGAAATATACAGCAAAACTATGCTAATGGAAAATTGCAATTTCCCTTTATCAGAACTAGATAAATCAAACCACAAAATAAACAAGAAAGCAATTAAGAAGATAAATAGAATTTCAGAAAAGTTAGGTAAAATAGACATTTAGAGAAAATTGAATGGGGGCCAAAAAGAATATGCTTTTTTTCTTGGTGATAGATGGAAACTACACAAAAATCAAATATGTATTAGGGTATAAAAATGGATCCTTTTCAGATCATGATAATAAAAATTACATGTAATAAAGAGCTGGGGAAAAACAGACCAAAAATTAATTGGAAACTAAATAATCTAATCCTAAAGAATGAGTAGGTGAAACAGCAAACATTAGAAACAATCAATACTTTTATCCAAGAGAATGACAATAATGAGACAACTCTGAAATACCACCCCACACTTCTCAGATTGGCTCAGATGACAGGAAAAGATATTGTAAAATATAGGAGATATAGGAAAACTGGGACACTAATACATTCATTGTTGGTGCAGTTGTGAACTGATACAACCATTCTGGAGAGCAATTTGGAACTATGACCAAAGGGCTATCAAACTGCATAATTTTTGATCCAGCAGTATCTCTATTGGGTCTGTATCCCAAAGAGATCATAAAAAAGAGAAAAGGACACACATCTGCAAAAATGTTTATAGCAGTCCTTTTTGTAGTAGTAAGAAACTGGAAAGTGAGTTGGGGAATGGCTGAATTAGTTATGGTATATGAATGTAATGGATTATTATTGTTCTATAAGAAATGATCATCAGATTGATTACAGAAAGGCCTGGAGAGATTTATATGAGCTGATACTAAGTGAAGTGAGTAGAAACAAGAGAACATTGTACACAACAACAACCAAAATTATGTGATGATTAATTCTGTGGGATGTGGCTCTTTTCAGCAATGAAATGATTCAGGCCAATTCTAATAGACTTGTGATGGAGAGAGCCATCTGCATCCAGAGCGAGGACTATAAGGACTGAATGTGAATCACAATATAGTATTTTCACCTTTTTTTGTTGTTTTCTTGCTTTTTGTTTTCTTTCTTATTTTTTTTTCCTTTGATTTGATTTTTCTTGTGCAGCATGACAAATGTGGAAATAGGTGTAGAAGAAATGCACATGTTTAACCTATATTGGGTTACTTGCTATCTAGGGGAGAGAGGAAGGAGAGAAGAAGGGAGAAAAATTTGTAACACCAGGTTTTTCAAGAATAGATGTTGAAAACTATCTTTACATGTATTTTGGAAAAATAAAAAAAGCTAACCAGCCATTCCTGAATTCCTAGTATAAATCCCACTTGGCCATAATGTATAATGTATAATTGTAATATATTATTGTAATATTTTAGCTGTTATTTTATTTAAAATTTGTACATCCATATTCATCAATGAAATTAGTCTATAGTTTTCTTCCTGTTTTTATTCTTTCTGACATAAAAGGAATTTGGTAGGTCTCCTTCTTTGACTATAATGACAAATAATTAAATATTGGAAAGAGTTGATCTTTAAATTTTTAAGAGAATTTACTTGTGTGTGTATCCATCTGATTCTGGTGCTTTTTTAAAATTAGGAAACTCATTTATGATCTGATCAGTTTCTTTTAAAAATACATCTATTTAGATAGTCTGCTTCTGCTAATTTGTGTTTTTTGTAAATATTCCTTCATTTTACTTAATTTTAAATTCATTGGAATATAATTGGGCAAAAAATGCTTATAATCATTTCAATTTCATCTTCATTAATGGTATATTCACTCTTAATTTTTAATATTAGTGCTTTGGTTTTCTTCTTTTTTTAAATCAACTTAGCTGATGGCTTATCTATTTTGTTGATTTTTTCATAAAACCAACTACTAGTTTTATTCATATTTATATTCAATTTTTATTAATTTTCCTTTTAGTTTTTAAGATGTCCAATTTAGTGTTTAATTGGGAATTTTCAATTTTTTCTTTTTCTAGTTTTTTTTTAGAATTGTATTACCAAATTATTGATTACTCTTTTCTCTCTTTTAGTGATGTAAACATTTAGACATATAAATTTTTCTCTGATTAATGCTTTTGTTGTATCCCATAGGTTTTGATATAATATCTCCTTATTGTCATTCTCTTTAATGAAATTATTGTTCCTATAACTTGTTCTTTAACCTACTCATTCTTTAAGCTTAGATTATTTAATCTCAATTAGTTTTGAATGTTTCCATGGTCTCTGATTAAATATAGTTTCTATTGCACTGTGATGTGAAAAAAAACTTCTAAAATTTTTCTACTTTTAACTATAAAATTTTTATGTCTTAATATATGGTCAGTCTTTATAAAGATACCATGAACTTTTGAGAAAAGGATGTATTTTTTCCCATTCATGTTCAATTCTCTCCACCTAATTTATTTAAGATTCCATTAATTTTCTTGACTTCTTTCTTATTTATTTTTTGGTTTGGTTTGATTTACTTAATTCTGGAGGGGGAGATTCACTTTTTCACTATTTTTCACTATGTCACTATTTTTTCACTATTTACCTTTCCACTGTTATCGTACTACTTTTTATCTCTATCTGCAATTCATTTAACTTTAAAAAAAAAACTTAGATGCCATACTATTTGGTATATATAGGTTCTATATTGATACTGTTTCATTGTTATCCTTTTTTATTATCAAATTGTAATTACTCTGTTTATCTCTTTTAATTAAATGTATTTTGTGTTACCTTTATTCAAAATCATGATTGCTACTTCTCCTTTTTTTTTTTTTTTTGCAACTGGAGCATACTAAATTTTATTCCAACCCTCTCTGTGTGTATCTCCCATTCTTAAATGTGTTTTTTGTAAGCAATAAATTATTGGATTATGATTTTTAATCCATTGTACTACCTGTTAATGCTTTATGGGTGAGTTCATCCTATTCATGTTTAAAGTTATAATTACTATTTGTGAATTTCCTTCATCCTATTTTTACTCACTATTGTACTTGTCAGCTCCCCTTTTTACTTTATCCCTATCATTTAATCCTTTCTCCTCATTCTCCTATGCCTTTTTCTACCCTATTTCCTTATCTTTTCCCTACACTCTCTTAATCTTAATGTACACACTCTTCTCTCATCCTGTCCAATAGGCCTTTTAAAAAATAAGTTAGGACTTTTATATTTTTTTTTTGTGTAAACATATTTATTTATTTTTTTTTATTTTTTATTTTTTAATTTTTATTTTATTTGCATAACATATGTGTGGGTAATTCTTCAACAATAACCCTTACATAGCTTTCCGTTACAAATTTTTCCCCCCAACTCCCCACCCCTCCCCTAGATGGCAGGATATCCACTACATGTTAATTATGTTAAAATATTGGCAAATCGAATATATGTATACATATTTCCAAACTTATCATTGGTGTGCAAGAAAAATCTTATCTACACAAACGATATATCAGATAAAGGAAACACAATGTAAGCAAACATCAATCAAGGAGTATGAGAATGTTATGTTGTGGTCCACATTTCGCATCCCTCTCTCTGGGTGTATATGGCTTTCTTCAGTGAACAATTGGAGGTGGTTTGAAACATTTCATTGTTGAAGAGAGCCATGTCCATCAGAATTGATCGTCATATAGTACTGTTGTTGCCGTGTATAATGATCTCCTGGTTCTGCTCATTTCACTCAGCATCAGTTCATGTAAGTCTCTCCAGGCCTCTCTGAAATCATCTTGCTGGTCATTTCTTACAAAACAATAATATTCCATAACATTCATATACCATAATTTATTCAGCCATTCTCCAATTGAAGGGCATCTATTCAATTTCCAGTTTCTAGCCACTACAAAAAGGGCTGCCACAAACATTCTTGCACATGTGGGGCCTTTTCCTTCCTTTATGATTTCTTTGGGATATAAGCCCAGTAGAAATGCTGCTGGGTCAAAGGGTATGCACAGTTTGATAACTTTTTGAGCATAGCTCCAAATTGTTCTCCAGAATGGCTGTATCCGTTCACAGCTCCACCAACAATGCATCAGTGTCCCAGCCCTCCCACAACCCCTCCAACATTCATCATTAACTTTTCCTGTCATTTTAGCCAATCTGACAGGTGTGAAGTGGTATCTCAGGGTTGTCTTGATTTGCATTTCTCTGATCAATAGTGATTTGGAGCACCTTTTCATATGACTATAAATAGTTTTAATTTCATCCTCTGAAAATTGTCTGTTCATATCCTTTGACCATTTATTGATTGGAGAATGGCTTGAATTTTTATAAATATGAGACAATTCTCTATATATTTTAGAGATGAGACCTTTATCAGAACCCTTAAATGTAAAGATGATTTCCCAATTTATTGCTTCCCTCCTAATCTTGTCTGCATTGATTTTGTTTGTGCAAAAACTTTTTAACTTAATATAGTCAAAGTTATCTATCTGGTTTTCAATTAAAAGTTCCAGTTCTTCTTTGGACATAAATTTATTCCATCTCCACAGGTCTGAGAGGTAAACTATATTATGTTCCTCTAACTTGTACTTTTATATTTTTTCAGAGGTATATGCTGTTCCCTCTTTAACTCAAATCTGACGAGAGTAAGGCTTCAGTTCTACCAGTCCTGCACCCCTACTTGCTTCCTGTTAGTTTTTCCTTTCATGCTTTGTTTATATAATTATTTCTTTTTTTTTTTTTTTACCTTTTCCTACCCAATTTTGTTTTTTATAATCACCGTACTCAGTCATAACCTTTCTTTCAAACTACTTTCAAACAACAAAAGTGTTGATAGTTTTGGTGACATTTTCATATATAAGAAGGAAACAGTTTGACTTCAGTGTGTCTTTTAATGTGACTTTAATGCTTTCCTTATATATTTTTTTCTGGATCTTGATGAATGTATGAATTGGATTTAAGTGAGTTTTTTAAAGTGAGTGATTAAGATTTGTCCAATATTGTCAGCCTTACTTTCTCTTCCAAAGTTATCCAGGTCCAGTGGCAAGACAAAAGTCAGACTGACTGGCAATGACTCAGGATGCTGTGGATGACCTCAGTGACTTCAATGTATGGCCAAGCCTACTCTCTTCTGCTTCAGCTGCTTTTCAAGACTGTTGGAACAAATTATTCTCATCTACTTATTTCATTGGGAAAGTCTTCACATGATTGGGGTAGACACCCCCCAACTCATATATGGGTTTGAAGGAAGACTGGTTTTTACCTTAGAATAAGAAACTGTCATATGTTATTGCTTCACATCTATAAGACAATGAGATGCCAGTGAATATGTTTCTATAGGATAGTAGCCCATGTGTTGCATTATTATTAAAAAAAATATTAAAAGTACCAGAAGAAGGCTTCCAGTGCATTAGGCATATCCTGCATAAGGAATTTATGAAGAGAAAGAGACAAAAATTACATTGAACGGGAAGGAACACTTGTGAAACAAGGAATCTTGAGAAATGAAATTGAAAATGCCATCATGATCAAATACCTAGTTCTTTAATATTGTGTTGTGTAGCATAATAATGGATACCATGAGCTATAAAGGCTACTCTTGATGCTAATAACCATTACAATTTTATCTGGCTCTGATTATCCCTCTTTAAGTTTCCTTCTGTATTGCTGATGATGCCCTTATTGTCAATTCCTTTTTTCTTCTGTATATTCTACTGAAACACCCAGACCAATTAAATGTTTGATTTCTGGTTTAC
Organism: Myrmecobius fasciatus; assembly: GCA_023553655.1. NCBI lineage: Eukaryota > Metazoa > Chordata > Mammalia > Dasyuromorphia > Myrmecobiidae > Myrmecobius > Myrmecobius fasciatus. The sequence continues at coordinate 91,718 of JAJPUD010005446.1, forward strand.
ATTTATGATTGTTTACCACCTCTTTTGTCTTGGACATGGCCATAACTGATGAAGTCCTGGGTAGCTATATGAATGTTGAAGGAGAGAGCCTTAATTACTGCAAAGGATTTGGAAACTTAACTAAGCAGGGAGGAGCACTGATAGGATTATAAATGGACCTTTTGGTTTTGATTATGCCTTCCTTTTGTTTGAGGACTTTTATTACAGCCTCACCCTAGGTGGAATTCTTAGCTGATTTTTTTGCCTGTACAAAATCATTATGACTCCACAGTTACTATATCCAATCAGAAAGCCGAGATATGATGTCAATTTATCAATTCCCTTCCCTCCCTTACTATATATATAGTAAATATATATGCATATTTACTACCTAGGTAACTCTTTTGGGGGTTAGTTCACTTTCTAAATGACACAATAGCTATCACTTATTAGGACACTAACTCCTTTTAGGGTTTGCCCTCCAGTCAGTGGATCCCCTACTTTCCATATCTTAATGGCATCTTTCTCCAAAATTGTGTTGTAGGTCCTTTGTTAATTGCTTAATCTCCTTTTTCCTGGTAAGAGCTCTTATGAATTTAGCTTACTCTTAGCAAAATAACAAAATCTTTGCCCCTGCATTTGGAGAATGTCTTAGCATACAAATTCTTTTGAGACAGCCTGTAACCTCAATATAATTTGGGGAAACACATCTGTTCTCCATCATTTGGTGTCTAAACCCCATCATTTTGGTGTCCCTATATGGGGAAAGTCTGGCTGCACCCTGTAATCTCAACAATAACATTAATCTTTTCCAAATTCACCTTCAATCTTTTTTTACTTCCATTTCTTTACAATCTTCCTCCATTTTTTTCTTTCACAATACTCTTACCAAAATGGAAGGTAATATGGAAAGTTAAACTTCCTTTTCCCAGCACAATAACCAACAGGAGCTATATTAGCAATAAAATTTGGCACTAACATCAATCTCACTTCAAAATCTTCTTTCTACCAAGCTAAAGGATCCCTTGATATAAATTATTATGCTATGTATGTGAATCTCTGTGGAACCCCACATCACTTAAGAATATTTCTAAGTCATCTTCTTGGCAAAATACCCAGCATTGAAACACGCATTTTCCATTGCTTACACAGTTAATAAGAGCCCTGGGCACACTGGCACTATAGAAATTTTTTTTAAATTTTTTATTATTTATTTTCTTATTTGCAAAACATATGTATGGGCAATTCTTCAACATTAATCCTTACAAAGCTTTCTGTTACAAATTTTTCCCCCCTACTCCCTACCCCTCCCCTAGATGGCAGGATATCCACTACATGTTAATCATGTTAAAATACTTGACAAATTGAATATATGTATACATATTTCCACACTTATCATTGTTGGCACTATAGAAATTAAGCATCTCTGAAGACTATCACTGAATTATACATTTTTCTGGCTGATCATAAGAGTTTTCTTTCAGTTTCCTGCTTTAGAATGAAGGATTTTTTTTTTTTTTAAATCCTCTGAAACCCAGCACAGGTTGTTAATTTTTTTGAATACTTTGTTTCGATTTTTGTCTTAATTGGACTCATCCAAAAATGTACATATATGTTGTATGTAAGATAATGCCTTCTCACAATGGCAAGATAAATTGTGTTAATTTATTCCTCTGGCATTCTTCATATTATTACCCACATTATCACTTTCTCAAAACCCTTACTTGTTCATTAAATTATCAAAGTACATTTTTTTTCTGAGTTGGTAAATTTATAATTTGAATTGGTCTTATTAAAAATATCCTTGGTTCCAATTTTCCCTCCAATTTAAACCTTTTTTTTGTTTCCTGGAAAGCTAAAAAACATACTGACAACAAGAAGTACATAAAATGCAGAATCTTTTAATTTTTGATCTACAGGGGAGAGGTGGAGTTTAATTATTTTAGGCTTCCAGTTTTGTGCTTGTGTTTTTCTCCTAGATTTTACTTTATTATATTATTTATTTCCTTAATTAACAGACTCTCTATTTTGTATAGAACTTCAGTACCTTCAAAGATGCCTTACTAACCCTCTGGGGATGTCAATGAAGCGCAATGTTTTGTTTTAAAGGAACCCCAACTATAGCTTTAAAAACACAAAAGTAATCCTTTGACTGTCTTGCTAAAATTAAGCAACAGGCATATTCCCAGGAAGACTAAACATAAAGTAGAGTCATACTTACAAAGACCTATTGCAACTAAAGCTAAAGTAAACAATGAAAAATTTATCATTTGGGAGATTAATAATTACCTCGTTGGTAGACAATAAATCAGAGTCCAAAATCTTCCTTTTTGTATTATTTTATATCATAAAATTTCAACTACCAGGGGGCACTGATAACTAGTAGTCAGAGATTATTCATTATTAAGGACCAAGAGTTGTCATGTCACTTCCTGCAGATGTGTTCCAATTACACAAAAAGGGTGTTCTAGTGAAACATCAAATTTTCCCTGGATCTCTGGGAACTGGTGACCTTTCTTTCTTAGTTCCACTCCTTTGCTGGTGGCATCTCATTAGTATAAGGATTATTAAATTAAATATTAAACAAATTTAAATTTAATGAATGAGGCTCTTACCCTCTTTTCCTCTTCTAGTCTCTTTCCCTCTTCTAATCAGTTCTGTGTTTCAATGGAGTTTACTCACAAAACACAAAAACTTTATATAAAGATATATGCAATACTGAGGACTTTGTGATTTTATAAAAATTAACAGTTGGTATTGTAACAATGTCTTTAGTCTTTATCTTACTTATCTCTTTTGAATCAAGGTTGTTATCCTGAATATAGATGATGGTGTATTCTTGAAAAAATTAATGTTTACTTTCCCCCCATTTGTATGTAAAATGGTTTTTAACATTGGTTTTTGAAAATTTGAGTTCCAAATTCTCTCCATCCCTCTATCTCTTCCTCTCCTGTCCTTTCTCTGAGAAAACAAGCAATTTGATTAGATTATACATGTGAAATTTATGCAACCCATTTTAATATTAATCATTAAAAAAGGCCAAAAAACCCCACAATCCCAAAATAAAGTGAGTAATAGTATGCTTCAATCTGTAATCAGTTCTTTTTCTGAAGATGAATATTATTTTTTATTGTAAGTTCTTTGGAATAGTCTTTAATAATTTTATTGCTGGGAATAAGTCATTCACAATTGATCATCATATAATATTGCTATATTATGTACAGTGGTCTCCTGGATTACAATATAATCATATACTAATTGTTCAGTCATTCTCTCATTGATAGATATCTCCTTATTTTCAAAGTTATTCCTAGTGTTATAGCTCTTTGATCATAGTTCCAAATTGCTGTCCAGGATAGTTGAGCCAACTCACAATTCCATCAACCATGCATTAGTGTCCCAATTTTCCCATATCCTTTCAATACTTAAAATTTTCCTTTTCTGCCACATTAGTCAATCTGACTGGTATAAGGTGGTGCCTCAGAGTTGTTTTCATTTGTACGTCTCTAATCAATAGTAATTTAAAGCATTTTTCATATGATTTTAGATGGCTTTACTTTTTATCCTTGTTTATATCCTCTGACCATTTATTAATTGGAGAATGACTTGTATTATTTAAGTTTGACTCAGTTCTCTAAATATTTGATAAACATTAGCAGAGACACTTGTTAAAGTTTCCCCCATTCCTCTGCCCCAGCTTTTTTCTTTCCTTCTAATCTTGGTTGCATTGTTTTGTGTGTGTGTGTGTGTGTGTGTGTGTGTGTGTGTGTGTGTGTTTGTGTGTGTGTGTCTGCGTGTGTGTATTCATGCACAAAACCTTTTTAGTTAATGTGACCCAAATTATCTATTTTACACCACATCTTGCTTCCTATCTTTGCCTTGGTCATAAATTCTTCCCTTATCCATAGATACAGCTTTATATCCATAGATCCTTGTCCATAATAATAAACTATTACATACTATATAATTTTCCTATTATTTTAAAATCATATCCCATTTTGACTGTATCTTTTTATCAAGTGTGAGATAGTTTTTGCCAGACTGTTTTTCAATTTTCCCAGAAGTTTTTGTCAAATAGTGAGTACTTGTCCATAAAGATTGGACCTTTGGGTTTATAAAACATTAGATTAGTATGGTCATCAGATTGAATAGATATTGTGTACTTAATCTACTGATTCACCACTCTATTTTGTAGTCAGTATTAGATGGCTTTGATGAATACTGCTTTATAATGCAGTTTTAGGTCTGCTGCAACTAGACCACCTTACTTTGCATTTTTTTTTATTAATTCCCTTGATCATCTTGAACTTTTGTTGTTTTTTAGATCAATTTGGTTTTTATTTTTTCTAGATTAAAAAAATAATTTTTGGTACTTTTACTATCATGATACTGAATAGGTAAATTAATTTAGATAGAGTTGTCATTTTTATTGTATTGTATCAGCCTATCATGAGAAATTAATTTTTTCCCCATTGTTTAAATATGAACTTATTTATGTGTAAAATATATAGTTCTTTGGATTTGTCTTGGGGGGTAGACTTCCAATTATTTTATATTCTTTACAATTAATTTAAATGCAGTTTCTCTTTCTATTTCTTGCTACTAAGCTTTGTTGATAATATATAGAAATACTGATGATTTATATGGATTTATTTTATACACTGCAACTTTGCAAAAGTTAATTATTTCAACTAGTTTTTTAGTAGATTCTCTAAGTATGTCATTATATCATCTTCAAAGAATGATCATTTTGTTTCCTCGTTGCCCATTCCAATTCCTTCTATTTCTTTTTAATCCTTCACCTCTGATCTTACTGGGGAAGCTTCTAGTTTATCTTCATTACAGTTAATGTTTGTTAATGGTTTTAGATAGATATCATTTATCATTTTAAATAAAACTCCATTTATTCCAATGAATTCTGTTTTTTTTTTAATAGGAATAGGTGTGATTTGTCAAAAACTTTCTCAACATCTATTGAGATAATCTTATGATTTCTTTTGGTTTTATTTTTAATATGGTCAATTATTTTTTATAGTTTTTCCTAACATTAAATCAGTCTTGCCTTCTCAGTTACATTCCTATTTCCCATCTCATAATTGCATATGATCCTTGTGACATTCCTGTAAATTTCCTTTCTGGTGTTTTATTTAAAACTTTTATATCACCATCATTAGGGAAATTGGTTTTTATTCTTTCTGATTTAGGTATCAGGATTATATTTGTGTCATAAAAGAAATTTGGTAGGATTCTTTTTATTTTGCTCTTTCTCCTTCTTTCAAAAAGTTTATATAGTATTGGAATTGGTTGTTCTTTAAATGTTTTATAGAGTTTACTTGTTAATTCATTTGGCTCCGGGAATTTTTTTTTCTTAGGGAATTCATTGAAAATTTGCTTAATTTCTTTTTCTAAGATGGTGTTAATATAAGTATTTTATTTCCTCTTTTGTTTTTAGGTAATTAATATTTTTGTAACAATTCATCCACATTACTAGTCAGATTTATTGACATATAATTGGGCAAAATAGCTCCTAATAATTTCTCTAAATTCCTCTTCATTGATGATGAATTTATCCTTTTCATTTTTGATATTGACAATTTGTTTTCTTTCCTTTTAAAATCAAATTAACCAATAGTTTTTTCATCAAATTAAGTCTTTTATTTATTATTTGTTTTCTTACTTTCAATTTTATTGACTTCTCTTTTGATTTTCTGGATTTCCAATGTGATATTTAATTGGAGATTTCAAATTTCTCCTTTTTCTAGTTTTTTTTTAGCTGCATGCTTGATTGATTGTTCTTATTAATTCACTGTCTTATTGAAGTAAGCATTTAGAGATATAATTCCCCCCTTAAGTACTGCTTTGGCTGCATTCCATTAATTTTCTTGTTTTCTCATTATTGTCATTCTTTTTAGTGAAATTATTGATTGGTTCCATCATCTGTTATTTGACCCACTCATTCTTCAAGATTAGATTACTAGTTTTTTCCCTTCATTTCTTGACTTTTACTTTTATATTAAAGTTGGGTGGGGAATGGGCACTGCCCTAAGCTTCAGGTTTTTCATGCTGCTATTTTCAGAGCTACTTTGGGAGTCTGTAAGTTTTCAGTACTTTCAAGGTGATGTGACCTAAGAAAAGATGCATTTACTGCTTTCCTGGCCTGTGCTATGGTCTGTGAATAACCTCAAGCAATCTTTTCTGCCATGGAACTGTGACCAAAGTTTTCATTTCTCTGTGACTACAGACTTTAATGTAGTAGTGCTCTTTCTCACCCTGGGACTATGACCCAGATTTGTGAATTGTATCCTCATTTGTGCAATGCAATAGTTTCTTACACCCACTCCAACAAAGTACATCTTATAATCTCCTCTGACCAGTTGTCCAGCTGCTACTGATTCAGTTGTCTCCAAGGCTCATACTAGCTTGCTGTGGTTTGTTGGTGCTAAAGACTGCTGCTGGATTATGCAAGGTTGGGGGGGGGGATTTGTGATAACAGGACTAGTTTATCTGTGCTGAACTGTGTTCCACTCTCACCTCAATCTTTTCTATTGACCTTTTAAATTCTCAGCCTGGAGAATTGTTTCACTTCACTCTTCTATTGGTTATCCCCCTCCAGAATTCATTTTGAGGTATTATTTTAAATTGTTTGGTGGAAAATTTGGGAGAGCTCAGGTGAATTCAGGCCTTATTCTGCCCACTTTGGTCCTATGATGTATTCTTAATTCTTTGAGAAATCAATTATTGATTAAATAAAATACAAATTACCCTTATCTTTTTTAGGAGGATAAAAATGAAGGGGTAGCAATTATTATCTTAGATAAAGCAGAAGTAAAAATAGATCTAACTAAAATTGGTAAGTAAGGAAAGTACATCTTGATAAAAAGTACTGTAAACAATGAAGTAGTTACTATATTAAATGTATATGCACCAAGTGGTAGAGCATACAAATTCCGAGAAAATATATTAATACACCTATAAGAAGAAATAAACAGAAAAACTATATTAGTGGGGGAGCTCAATCTTCCTCTAGCAGAGTCAGACAAATCTAACCACAAAATAAACAAGAAAGAAACTAGGGTGATTAATAGGATCCTGGAAAACCTAGATATGATAAATCTCTGAAGAAAATTGAATAGAGACAGAAAGGAATACACTGCTTTCTTGGCAGTACATAGCTCTTACATAAAAACCATGTATTAGAGAACAAAAACCTCACAATCAAATGCAGAAAGGCAGAAATAGAATATGCTTCCTTTTTCAGACTATGATGCAATAGAAATTATATTCAATAAAGCACCAGGGAAAGATAGACTAAAAACCAATTGGACATTAAATAATCCGATTCTAAAAAATGAGTGGGTCATACAACAAATCACAGAAATAATCTTTAATTTCATCCAAGAGAATGACAATAATGAGGCAACATACCAAAGTCTTTGGGGATGCAACCAAAGCAGTTCTTAAGGGAAATTTTATATCTCTAGATAGCAACAAAAATAAAACAGAGAAAGAGGAAATCAATTAATTGGTCATGCAACTAAAAAAATCTAGAAAAAAATGCAAATTAAAACTCCTCAGTTAAATAAATTGTGATCTGCCTCAGTTTCCTTAATTGTAAAATGGAGATAATAATACTTATGTTGTGAAACAAATATAATAATATTTATAAAGTTGTTAACAAAGTAATTAGCATGTAACTGGTATTTAATAAATGCTTATTTTCTTTCTTTAAGGAAGAGGTTCAGTTAGAAAAGTCTGGTCCAGGAAAATGGAAGCCTTTCTTCTTAGCCACTAAGGAGTAAAACAGGGAATCATGTAGGTCACCTGTATTTCATTGAGCGGGGAGCATCATTTAGCCTATCACCCTTGAAGCCCAACTGTGAACCAGGTCCGAAGCCTACTTGGTTTCCTGGGGCAGCAACAATCAGCATTAACTCTGGCTCATACCATACCCACATGGCCTGCTGGCCAGAGATGATCCTGAGATTCTTGAAAAGCATGATATTCATTGCCCAGATTCTGAATAATACACATTGACACCAAAAAATGTCTCAAAAATTTTTGCTTCAGGAATGTGAGATTTTGGTTTTCTCACTAAGTCCAAATTCAGGAAGTCTGGAAAAGTAAATAGTAACTAACATTTGTGATAAAGAAATATTAGGGAGCTAGAAACACCTCAGGCACACTTTGTAAATATGAACATGTCAGAAGTAATATTGGACTAGAATTAATGCAGTTTGGGACTAGGACTTGTGCTATGCCAGCTCTAACATCCTTTAGCCTCCCAGTAAAATCATTTTGGAAACAATAAAACCCTCTGTTAGATTAGATTATTATTAATGTTATTTTTGTTATCACAGTTGTGAAATTTACATAGAATTTTTATTATAAATAATTCAAAAATGCTTTGTAGATATTCTTTCACATCTTTACAGTATCTTAGTAAATAGAGAGAAGCATGTATGCTTATCCTCATTTTATAGGTGGAGAAACTTAATTTTAGAGAGATTGATTCACTTGCTCAGTTATTATTAGAACTGGGAAAGAACTCAGGCTTTGTGCCTTCTAGACCTATTCTTAGATCATGTATTGAGGCTACAAAAACCTTTTATATTTTCTAGTTCAAACATTTAAAAATAGTTAATTGAGGTGTTTTTGAGTTTGTGGCACTTTCCAATAAAATAGGAATCTTGAATACATTTGGAAAAGTTGATTGATGATATTCTTCACTTTTCCTCTGTCCAGTTTTAGTACAAATATTCACTTAACTCAGCAAAATGATTTTTCTATGAAGTACAAAAACCACATTTTATAACTACTAGGCATAGCAGCTTAATGGAGAACAATATTGTAAGGGAATTTCCTGTATATCTATAGTGTTCCCCTAATTAAGGCTTAGAAGCATGTTTTCATTTTGTGATGTCATTTCATTTCAGTGTAGTTGTTAAGAAGTTAAACTCATTTCAATGTATTATACCTCAGTAATAGTAAATAAATTAATATGAATGACTATGGGGCCATAATGATAATAAATATAATTTTCTCTCCATGAAAAGGATTATTTCTTCAGACATTCAGCTTAGAGAATCTAACTTTATAACAATATGTAGAAGTCTCTATCTGTTCTTGTTGTGTATTGAATAATTTATCATATTTATCAGTTGGTCTGATATTACTGTTGCAGAACATTAGTAAGTCTATGTAGCTCTCCTCATTTCAAGGAACCTCAGGCTCTCTTTAGCTTTATTTGCTGAAAAAAAAGTATTGAAAAGGTGATATTTAATCTCCAGAATCTTGTACCTCTTCATTTCATCCTTTCTTCCATCCCCCCTACCCAATTTATCACATGATGCTTCAAATGGAAAAATATATATGGAGAGAAAAAAGCCAATTTTCTTAACATGACTAATTGTCTCACCTGAGTATAGTGCTGCCCTTGAAATGAATGGAATGGCAATAGAATACTTTGTCTATCTTTGGTTAGTGAACAGAAGAGATCTTAAAAGTTCACTGCTTGCAGAGTATTACATAGTTGAAAAAAAATCACAATTTAAGGATGGAGACCCTGTATGATCTTAAACACTTCACACCTCAAATAACTTTTTTTTTAAATGGTTGAGCTAGAACATATCAAAGGTTTTTGGTGGCTTCAATATGTAATCCATGAACATGAACTGATGCTGAGTGAAATGAGCAGAACCAGGAGATCATTATACATGGCAACAATACTATATGACGATCAATTCTGATGGACATGGCACTCTTCAATAATGAAATGCTGCAAACCACTTCCAACTATTCACTGAAGAAAGCCATATACACCCAGAAGAGAGGGATGTGAAATGTGGACCACAACATAACATTTTCATGCTCTTGATTGATGTTTGCTTGCATTGTGTTTCCTTTATCTGATTTTTCTTTCTTGTAGATATGATTTCCCTTGCACAACAATGATAAGTGTGGAAATATGTATACATATATTTGATTTGTCAAGTATTTTAACATAATTAACATGTAGTAGATATCCTGCCATCTTGGGGAGGGATGGGGACTAGGGGGGAAAAATTTGTGACAGAAGGCTTTGTAAGGGTCAATGTTGAAGAATTACCCATACATATGTTTTGCAAATAAAAATAAAAATAAAAAAATAAAATTAAATAAAAATATATATATAATCCACGAATAAGTCTGAGAGGCAGAAAGTCTGGGATCTATTCCTAGTTCTATTAATAGCTGGGCAAGTGAATCAATCTCTTTAAGACTCAGTTCTTTCACCTATAAAGTGAAGATAAGCACAATTGCTTCTCTGTTTTACAAGGATACTGTAAAGATATGAAAGAATACCTACAGAGTACTTTTGAATTCTTTATAATACAAATTATATGTAAATCTTATTTGCTTTTATTCTTTGAGATATGCAGACTAAGGGGGGGTGGAAAGTGTTGCTTGATATGGCTTAAAATTCCAAATCATGTTCTTTCCATATTGACTTTGCATTGTTAGAGTCATGTGTATATATATATACATATATATATATATGTATATATATATATACACACATTTACATGCATATACATTTACATGTATATATACATGCATTTACATTACATGCACATCTCTCTTATATGCTTACATGTGTGTGCACATAGACACACAGAGTCCCAAAAATCTTAGCATTGTTTTAAGCTTAGAAAAGCTTGAACACACTATATAATACTGTAATATACTATCCATTGAGTAGGTAAGCAGGGATGAAAGGATGTCAGTCACTGTACTACCCTCCTACATTTCTGTGGCTGTCATAGAACACTCCTCCACTGGGTCATGATTTTGTTCTCGTCTCTCTCTCTCTCACTTCTTGATAGAAGAATTTTTTCCCTTCAAACCTGAATATGCCAAGGGATTAGTGACTTTGCCTGGCTATCCAAACTACCTTACCATAGTGTTACTGATTCATTTTTGAATATTGGTGAATGTATATTCTCTGTTCAGAAAAGTTAAAATAAATCAATAACTCTATTTTCTCTTTGAATATGATTCCCCAGCCAAATTCTGTCAGATGTAGCCATTTTAAATCTCTCTCTCTCCCTCTCCCTCCCTCCCTCCCTTCATCTCTCTCTCTCTCTCTGTTTCAGAGGGGTAGGTCAAGTCTCCATCGAGATTTGATGTGTATTAACTCAGATTTAACCTTTTAAATTTTCATTCTTTTGCACATGTGATATAATATAATGCCTTGCATTCACTGTCAGTAAGAGTGAATTTGCCATTAGTCTTGCTTTCATTTACTTCAATTTGAAATTAATTTCTATTGGAATAAGTAGATAAAGTTTTTAGGAGTTGTACCAGAAAATGTCCAACAATTTTCATCTCTATTTCATACCTCTTTTTGAGTAATAGTTCACAGGCTGGAAAATAATCATGATGATAATGATGATGATAATGATAATAATAATAACTAGCATTTATATAGTACAAATTTATATTTGGAAAGTTTTTTAAAATATTATTTTTTATCTTTACAACAAACCTGGAAGTTAAATGCTATGGTTATTCACATTTTAAAGATAAGGAAACTGATGTAGGCAGTGCTTGAGTGACTTACACAGGGTCATACACCTAAAAAATATTTGAAATAAGTTTTGAACTCTTTCTGGTCTTTCTGGTTCCAAGTCCAGAACTCTGTTCTCTATGCCTCCTAGCTTCCTCTACTATACTGTTTTTTTAACCATCCCTATATAATTTTAGCTTTTTGTTATCACAAATGATAATGCTATCAATGTTTTGTACAAATACCAAGAGTAACAGAAACCTTCTGTAAGGCAAAAAATTCAGATTATTGTTTCTATTTACATAGTGGGAGCAAACATGTCCTTAAGGAATCCATTCTAACTTTTTCTTTAGGTTTTCTACACATTCTTAAAAAATGAAAATAGATTTTTTTCAAAGAGCTATAAATCTGGAGAAAAATTTGCTTCTTATTGTGAAATCATTTAAATACTTGATAAATATGATAGTGCAATTGTAGATGTTTTTAATATGTTTGAACATAATACATAACAAAAATTACTGATTACAAGAAAACCATTTTCTACAAATTTCCATTAACTTTTATTTTTACCTTCTATGTGATAATTTTGAATGTTCAGGATCTTGCAAAGAACATAGTTTTAAAAAGGCTTGGATTTGATGGGAATGCTGATGATAATGACATATATTAAAACTAAAATGCTACCAAAGAACCACACTCAAAGTAATTCTTTTTAGAAAGCTGCTATTTCTCCCTCTTCCTCATAGTGACCTTACTTTTCAATAGCTCAGCAAGAACTATTAAAGAAATACCCAGTTTAAAAAAAGATAAGTAATTCTGTAATTGACATTCATGACCCCATAGAAATTATTTCTCCATCAGTGGCAATTTATTTTCACTCTTTGTGTACAACAGGGAATTTACTTTCTGTCACACATTATCTATCTCTTACCCTTTTGTAGCTCATCAGAATGCAAAATAATATAAACAAAATGACTAAACTAACATTTTCTTCAAATACCAAAATAATTGCCAAATTGAATGACCTTAGAAAGTAGAAAATTTTATTTTCTATTGAACATATTTATATTTTATACATACAAACCTAAAAACTACCAATCTTCTTCCATGTTTCTGCCAACCTGAGGCTGATTGGGATTCATAGAAAAGCACTGAGCTGAGGATCAGCATTACAAAAATAAAATTAGGTAGGTTGGGAATAAAACAAAGAGCTCCAGATATAGAACAATGTCAAACTCAGCATTGTGATAAACCCTTCTTCATTTTTGCCTCTGTGTCACTTTATTCAATTATGTAATGGAGTCAGAGGTAAGCAAACTCAAACTTGATATGCATATTGAATAGCATTCTGTACATAATCTCTGATTCAAAATGAACACAAAATTAGTGGAATAGCTTATAATGATTGCAACTTTTAGTTTTTTAAGGAACAGAAATTTTCACTTAACTTTGGAGTCTTCTAAAAACTCCTAAATGCCAGGGCAGCTAGGTGATGCAGTGGATAGAGCATAAGCACTGAAGTCAGGAGAACCTGAGTTCAAATCTAGCCTCTAACTAGCTGTGTAATCCTGGGTAAGTCACTTAAACCCAATTGCCTCAGAAAAAAAGTTACCAAATATTTTGTAGGTTATAAACAGCTAGATTGCCTTCATAATTCTCCTTTTTTGAAAGCCCTTAAACAAAACTCAGTGATGTGGGCCATTTCCATCAACTTCATAGCACCCTACCTCCCGGTTTTCCCACATTCCCTCTAACATTTAACATTATCTTTTCCTGTTATTTTAGTCAAAATGAGAGATGTGTGGTAGTACCTCAGAGTTGTCTTAATTTTCATTTTTCTATAGATTAGGAATTCTTAATCTATGGATTGTGAACTTAAAATCTATTTTGATATTTGATAATTGTATTTCAATATTTTTGGTTTTTTTTGGTAATCTGTATTTCTGAGAAGGGATCCTTAACATTCACCAAATTGACAAAAGGATTGATGAAATGCACACAAAGTTTAGGATAGTATCATGTAGTAAATGGAATAATAAGACTCAGAACCCAAGACCTCTAAGTCTCAATCATATGATCCTAGACTCTTTCTACTGTATGACATGGACTCCAGAATTAGTGTCCATTTGGAAGATATGTCAGAAGTGGAATGGAAAATAATTCCCTAACTTTACAAAGTCAGAAAGTAGAGCTTAAAGAAGATAGTTTTTAAAGGTCACAGATATCACATAGCAAGTGATATAATAGGAGCTACATAAATGCTATTATTGTTATCATCATCATCATCATCATCATCATCGTAATCATCATTATCTTTTGGCTTCTATAATTCTATTTGTTGCTCAGAATGAGCCAGGCTGGTTGGTTTAATCAAGTGAGTATCCAAAAAATTTTAGACAAGGCAGATGGAAACACCTGGGCAGCAGATATTATTGATATTTTCTGTTACTCTTGGTATTTGTACAAAACATTGATAGCATTATCATTTGTGATAACAAAAAGCTAAAATTATATTATATAGGGATGGTTAAAAAAACAGTATAGCAGAGGAAGCTAGGAGGCATAGAGAACAGAGTTCTGGACTTGGAACCAGAAAGACCTGAGTTCAAAACTTATTTCAAATATTTTTTAGGTGTATGGCCCTGTGTAAGTCACTCAAGCACTGCCTACATCAGTTTCCTTATCTTTAAAATGTGAATAACCATAGCATTTAACTTCCAGGTTTGTTGTAAAGATAAAAAATAATATTTTAAAAAACTTTCCAAATATAAATTTGTACTATATAAATGCTAGTTATTATTATTATCATTATCATCATCATTATCATCATGATTATTTTCCAGCCTGTGAACTATTACTCAAAAAGAGGTATGAAATAGAGATGAAAATTGTTGGGCATTTTCTGGTACAACTCCTAAAAACTTTATCTATTTATTTCAACAGAAACTAATTTCAAATTGAAGTAAATAAAAGCAAGACTAATATGGCAAATTCACTCTTACTGACAGTGAATGCAAGGCATTATATTATATCACATGTGCAAAACATCATTTGTATAATGTCATACAGTCATTTAGTATAGATGTGGTAATATTTAGGAATTATGGGACTTAAATGTCATCTAGCTACTGCTTGAGGGGAAGGAATAGTGGTGAGTTAGGGTGGAGCAAAAAAAGTATCAAAAACAACAACGAAAAGAGGCAGAGAAACTCTAGGATAGACTAAAGTGATTAAACAAGATTAGTGAATAAAATTTTTGAGAAGTAGCAGATAGGGATGTAGTCAGCAAACCCTTCAGGATAAAACAATAAAAGGTAAGATTTTATAAGCATGTATCTACTAAGATCAACAAGCAATCCACTTTTCAAAATTTCAGGTACTGTATTTTGTTGAGATCAAGAGTCTTCAGATTCAGGAAGCTGAGGAATGTATTTGGATAAATGCGCCATCTGAACATGAAGGATATAGATAATCTTCCCTTGTCCTTCAGGACTTTCTCTGATTTGTTCTTATTTATCCATTTAGTTGCTAGTGATTTTCCATCTGCATTTGCTTTTCTGAGCCAAGTCTAACTCAGGTCAGTCTAGTGATTCAGGCTTTGGTTTCCAATGAAAGGAAACACCCACAGACTATCTAACATTTAACAAAAAGTTTACTGAACAATAGTGTAAGGGGAAAGGGGAATCAACCTAAATAATTATCCCATATTACTTAAAATAACTGACAAGATTGTATGTCTAGATATCTTTGTCAGGTAAGAACATATGTCAATAGAATCAATTAGAAGTATAAGCTAAGTATAAACAAAGCTTACACATCAATCAATTAAAGATATATCAATTAGAATTGATAGGAATTCTGTTCAGATTGGATGAAGGACTTGGTCACACTTTGTGTATCTTTAGCTCCCAGGAGATTCAAGTGTCTTGTGGCAGAGAGATAACCACCTTGAGAAGGAATAAACTGGCAAGAAGAAGGAGTTAATGTTGGCTTTGGTATCCTCTCCTGTTCCCAACTGGAGGAAGACCTACCACACTTAGGAGAACTAGAGGATTTGGATTTCTTTTTTTTTTCAGTGTTCCTCACCCAGTGGTGGCTGGTAATAATGTCTATAAGAAGAACCAAAAACAGTCTGAATTAGGAAAAGCATCCTCCAGGTTGTATGGGGAGTCCTACTTATATTATGCCATATTTAAGGAGAACATTTTGAGGATTCCAGAGAAAGGATTTCAAAGATCTGTGGATTACCTCTTCTGCTATCTGTACTTTAACCTGGAGCTCATTTTCTCTTAGAATCTGTATGGGAGAATAAGTCTGATACTTTTGTATGGTTGTCTTTTGCCAACTATAACATCAAAATAAAAGCTCATTTTAAAAGCTGTTTTGTTTGCTGAGTGATATCAATGGATAGTCATGGGAAGGGTATCTTACCAATGGAGATTCATTAGGAGAATTCATTAGGAGAAAAGACAGTTGACTCGAAAGCCAGTTTTAAACTCAAAAGCCAGTTTTAAAATCATAAACAGTAAGTGATTTTCACTTCTAAATTTATGTGATGAATATTATCAGAATCTATGACCAAAGGAGGAAAAGATGCCACTACAAAAAGACCTGTTACAAACATTTTTGCACATATAAGTCTTCCCCCCCCCTTTTTTTTTTTACAACTTCATTGGAATATAGATCAATAGATCAAAAAGTATGTACAATTTGATAGCCCGTTGAGTATAGTTCCAAATTGCTCTCCAGAATGGTTGGATCAGTTCACAAATCCATCTAGAATGTATTTAATGTCCCAGTTTTTCCACTTTCTCTCCAACATTTACTTTTATCTTTTCCTATTATCTTGACCAATCTGAAAAATGTGTAGTGGTACCTCAGAGTTGTCTTAATTTACATTTTTCTAATCAATAATGATTTAGAGCATTATGACTAGAAATGGTTTCAATTTCTTCATCTGAAATTTGTCTGTTCATATCCTTTGACCATTTATCAACTGAAGAATGGCTTGTATTCTTATAAATTTGAATCAATTCTCTATATATTTTAAAAATGAGGCCTTTATCAGAATCCTTAGATGTAAAATTTTCCCCCTCCCAGTTTTCTGTTTCCATTCTAATCTTGACTGCATTGGTTTTGTTTGTACAAAAACTTTTTAATTTAATATAATCAGAATTATCATCTGGTATTCTATTAAGAGTTGCAGTTCTTCTTTGGACACAAATTCCTTCCTTCTCCACAGATTTGAGAGGTAAACTATCCTTTATTCTTCTAATTTGCCTATAGTATCACCCTTTATGTCTAAATTATGAATCCATTTCAACCTTATGTTGGTATAGGGTTTTAGGTATTGGTCAATGCCTAGTTTTTGCTATACTATTTTCAAATTTTCTGAGCAATCTTATCCCAGAAGCTGGGGTCTTTGGATTTATCAAACACTAGATTACTATAATCATTGACTACTGTGTCTTGTGACCCTAACCTATTCCACTGATTCACTCCTCTACTTCTTAGCCAGTATCAAAATGTCTGTATGACTGCTGCTTTATAATATAGTTTTAGGTTTGGTATGGGTAGGCCAACTTCAATTGCATTTTTTTTCATTAATTCTCTTGCCATTCTTGGAATTTTTAGGTCTGGTACAGCTAGGCTATCTTTTTAAACTTTTTTTCATTAATTCCCTTGAAATTCTTGACCTTTTGTTCTTCCACATGAATTTTGTTATTTTTTCCTAGCTCTATAATTTCTTGGCAGTTTGATTTGCATGGCACTGATTCATGATCAATTTTGATCAAGCCTATAGCAACTTTTGATCAGGCTAACACTTTCCTTATTTTATAATATACCTAAAATATAATATACATAAAGCAATAATATTCAATCACAAACACATACAAAAATTTATTAAGCCATTTTCAATTGATGAGCATCTTCTTAAATTCTAGGATTTTTTTTTTACCCTGAGAGTTGCTACAGATATTTTTTGTACATATAGGTCATTTTCCTGGTTTTTTTTTCAAATATCTTTAGGTATTTCTGCAAGTAATGGTATTGTTAGGTCAAAGTATACATATGAGTTTATAGCCTTTTGGACACAGATCATATCTTTTGATAAATTATCAATTGGAACATAGCTCTTATTTTTCATATATTTGACTTAGTTCCTCTATGAGAAATGAGGTCTTATCAGAGAAACTTGTTTTGAAATTCTTTTTTTATACTACAGTTCTTTTGATTAAAAACTTTCTCTTTTAATAAATGCTTTGAATTTCAGTCCTAAAACAAAGATTCTTCTTCTTCAATAGAGATTTTTTCAAGTGATAAGGAGACTTCTTTGAAAAATTGACTTGAGGGGCAGCTAGATGGTACAGTGGATAGAGCACCAGCCCTGAAGTCAGGAAGAACCTGCATTCAAATCCAGTCTCAGACACTTAACACTTCCTAGCTGTGTGACCCTGGGCAAGTCACTTAACCCCTATTGACTCAGCAAAAAAAAAAATTGACTTGAAAGCTCAAAATTAAACTTATAAGATTTTATTTATTTTTGCATCATTCTAAAGCATATTCTGTTACCCTCCAATTCGAGATAGTTCACAGAATACATCTCCTTCTTTTTTGGGGGACTTCTTATCATTTTATTTAAAAGTGGTTAGTGAAAGCCATTGTCCTGTTGCTTATTAATGCCAAGTTTTCTGCAACAGGCTTATTTTCTCCTCTTCTTTTTAAAAATGTTTTATTTCCTCCCATTACATGTTAAAACATTTTTTATATTTTTTTAAAAAAACTTTGAGTTCTAAATTCTACCTCTCCCTCTTTTTTTTTTAACCCCTTTCCACTCTCTGAAACTGTAAGCAATCAGATCTAGGTTATACATGTAATCATGTAATAAATTTACATATTCGTCATTTAGTACAAGAAGATGAACAAAAAGAAAGAAAGAAATAAAAAAGGAGGAAAATAGTATGCTTAAAACTATATTCAGATGATATTGGTTTTTCCTCTGGAGGCAGAAAGCATATTTCATTATGAGTCCTTTGGGATAGTCTTGGATCATTGTAAAATGTCAACTTCTAATGATTTTCAATAACTGGGTTTACTGTTATTCCAGAAGGAATGCACTTATGTTAATTTTTAATCCAATTTTCCATGTATCTTAGCAAGAAAAACTATACAGGACTATTTTGGGTATTGACTCCATGAGGTGATTCTGCATTTTCATAAGGGACAATACCAAACAAAATGAAAAGTATTTAAGTATAAGTCCAGAAGTGGACTGTATTTTTGATGGAAACACTTTAACATCGAATTATAATCCTCATCCTCTTGGATTATGATCTGGACATCCTCCAAGATGATGACAAATAATTTTGGTTAAAATGTACAAAGCAGTATCATGTCTTCTTTGATGTTAATAATTAGAGTACTTGAAAATTAGATTATCTCCATGGTTGCATCTTTCAAAGAACTGAATAACAGGATAATGGGCTGATTTGGAATATTGTACAATGCTGTTAGTTATTCCAAGTTTCTCTCTGGTACAAGAGTTCTCCTTTTCTTTACAATCTATGACCTAAGCCCATAAGCTCTGGCATTATATAGATCAAGTACAATCTTGTTAATCCTTCACCCCAAATCATTTTCTCATTAACTTATTTTCTTATTCCTATGTAAAGTTACCTCTAAAAACTTCTGTAAACATGGCTTAGATCATAAATTTAAGTGAGGTAAAAGTTTAAGAACTCAAGATAAAGATGCACGTTAGGTATAGGAGAACCATTTTTTTTCCAGCCCACAAGAAATACATTAAACACATCAGAAAACTCAGTAGCCTATAAACAATTTATATATTTCTCTTCCTTTCTAGTGAGTCATGGCTTTCCCCATTGCA
>JAJPUD010005446.1:125439-147125 GCA_023553655.1 Myrmecobius fasciatus
TCTGAGAGGTAAACTATACTACATTCCTCTAATTTACTTATAATATCTCTCTTTACATCCAAATCATGAACTCGTTTAGATGTTATCTTGGTATGTGGTGTTAGGTGTTGTGGGTTACATTCTCGAAGGGATTTGTTAATACTTTCAATATTCTAAGGGTATCCTTCTAATTTTTAGCTCATTAGTCTTCCCCATTGTGCTTCCTTTTAACCCTTCTGCTAAAAGACCCAGATGCCTCTTTAGCAAAGATACTTATTTAAATGGCATAACAATAACAGTGATTAGAAAATATTTTTATCCCCTTGCCCAACTTAGAGAATTTCCTCTTATATATATGTATACAACTTTTGAGGAGTGAGAAAAGAGTCAACACAAACCTCAAATACAGACGTACTAAGTTACACATGTATAGAATAAACATGATTAAGTAGCCCAGAAATACAGAATTACGGAGTCAGTAGATTTTATTTTTCCTCTATAGAGTATGCATGAAGTTCATTCAAGGTGTGGCATCAATAGTGGATTAGTCACTCCACTACAGAGTTGGACTAATTCTTCAATGTATGGGGTATTTACTTTGCACAGATAGCTTAATTAGATTTAATTGTTGCCGTTTTAACATCTTGGATCACAGATGGACTGGGTCAAGTGTGTCACTAAACTCCTGAGATATATCATCATTAGTTTAAGTTCCTTCTGGGCTGGGACAGTCAAGATGCTTGACTGCTGGACTAGGGTAAGAATATTGCTTCTCTATCAAGCTATTGCCACCATATAGTATCAGGCAGGTCTCTGCCTCTGGGAAGATCCTGATGGAATGGGATGACTAGGTAACTCTGACTCTGAATCTAGAATCATAGGTTGTATCTTCTCTGCCATATGGGTGGATTTGCTGGACTCTGTGGATCTGCTCTTTAATGGCTAAATGCAATCTTTCACTACCTTTCCTGATGTCTGCTATTGTCTTCTTTCTGGGCTTATCTCCTATTTATACCATATGTATCTTATATGTACAGAGTTTGCATTTTGTCTCTCATAATTAGAATATGAGATTTTAGAGGGCAAAGTTTTTTACTTTATTTTTTTCAGTTTCCATAGTCTTTATTGGCAACTCCAGAGCTGAAGTTTGTTGCTGTTTTTCCAGTGACAGAAACAAATTTTTTTGTAGCTGATCTCTGAGGTGTAAATGTTTATTTTTTTTCTTAAAGCTTTTTATTTGCAAAACATATGCATGGGTAATTTTTCAACATTGACCCTTGCAAAGCTTTCTGTTCCAAATTTTTCTCTCCTTCCCTCGACCCCTTCCCTACATGGCAAGTAGTCTAATACATGTTAATTATGTTAAAATACACGACAAATTGAATATATGCATACATATTTATACAGTTATCTTGCTGTGCAAGAAAAAATTGAATCTGCAAGAAAAAGAAACCTGAGAAGAAAAACAAAATGCAAGCAAACATCAATAGAAAGCATGAAAATTGTATGTTATGGACCTCAGATCCCACAGGCTGCTCCCTGGGTGTATATGGCTTTCTTCATCACTGAACAATTGGAACTGGTTTGAAACATCTCATTGTTGAAGAAAGCCATGTCCATCAGAATTGATCGTCATATAATATTGTTGTTGCTGTGTATAATGTTCTCCTGGTTCTGCTCATTTCACTCAGCATCAGTTCATGCAAGTCTCTCCAGGCCTCTCTGACATCGTCCTGTTGGTCATTTCTTACAGAGCAATAATATTCTATGGCATTCATATTCCATAATTTATTCAGCCATTCTCCAATTGATGGGCATCCCTTCAGTTTCCAGTTTCTAGCCACTACAAAAAGGGCTGCCACAAACATTTTTGTATGTCTGTGTCCCTTTCCCTCCTTTAAGATCTCTTTGAGATATAGGCCAAATAGAAATACTGGGTCAAAGGGTATGCACATGTTAGGTATTGTACTTAAGGGCATCGAGTCTTATCTCTATGTTAAGAGTCTCACCTCTTTGTTAAGAGCTTCGGTTCGGGGAGCCAAGATGGCGGAGTGAAAATGTGACTCTCTGAGCTCTCCTCCAATCTTCTCTCAAATCAACAATAAAATAAGCCTCTGAACTGATCTTCAAGTCAATGAATTCAGAAATACTTGGACACTTCTTGCAGATATCTCTGAAGAACTTCATATCAGGTTTGTTTAACTTGGAAAGATGGATAAACAATGGACTCCAGGCAGGCTGGAAGTGAGGGTGGGACTCAGCTCCACCCTCCAGATGCCTCTTTAGGCAGAACTCCAGACTCCAAATTCCAAACACCTGGAGTTTATCTGAGGCACTCGGGACACTATGCCCTGATTGGGGGCAGGTGTTCTGGCAGACTTGCCTTGTTTAAGGAGTAATTCAGACTTAGTCCTAGTCCCCACCGGCCCAGCACCTTAAATTAATTCGACAAATTGCTCCAGGGCAAAGAACTTCAGCCACCGTTTTTCCCAGCCTTAAAGAAACATCCACGCTGTCTAAAAAAAAAAAAAAAAAAAAAAAAAAAATGAAAAAGCAAAAGAGAGCTCTTACCATAGACAGCTTCTGTTGAGAGAAAGAAGGGCTGACCCCAGATCCTGCGGATCCTTGAGACAAAACTCCAGAGGAAGTCAGCAAGGACCATCACTGGTCCCTTTTTCAAAAGGCCTTTCTGGAAGATTGCATACAGAATCTCAAAAGAGAGCTGGAGGATAAATGGGAAAATAAACTGAAATCAGTGCAAGAAGCCCTCCAAAAGAGATACGATAAAGACACCAATTTATAGAAAAATAAAATTATTGAAGTGGAAAAAGAGTGCAATGAACAAATTAGCCAGTTACAAAAAAAGCTTAAAAAGGTTACTGAAGAAAACAACACTTTAAAAATAAGAATTAAACAAATGCAAGTGAATGACTCAATAAGACTTCAAGAATCAGTCAAACAAAAACAAAAAAAATGAAAAATTGGAAGAAAATATAAAATATCTCCTAGGAAAAACAACTGACTTGGAAAATAGATCTAGGATAGACAATCTAAGGATTATTGGACTTCCTGAAAGCCATGATGAAAAAAAGAATCTAAACACTATCTTCCAGGAAATCCTGAAAGAAAACTGCCCTGAGATTGTAGAATGAAAAGGCAAAATCACAATTGAAAGAATTCACTGATCACCTCCTGAAAGAGACCCCAAAATTAAAACATCAAGGAATATCGTGGCTAAATTTCAGGACTATCGCACCAAGGAAAAGATTCTGCTAGCAGCTAGAAGATCAATAATTAGAATCACACACAATCTGTCAGTTTCCACATTGAAGGATCGAAGGGCCTGGAACCAGATATTCCGAAAGGCAAAGGAACTTGGATTACAGCCAAGAATAACCTATCCAGCTAGAATGAGCATTATCCTCCAGGGAAGAAGATGGTCATTCAATGATACGGGTGAATTTCACCTATTTCTAATGAAAAGACCAGATCTGAACAAAAAAATTCGACATCCAAACACAGAACTCAAGAGAAGCATAAAAAGGTAAAAAGGAAAGGATTCTTGAGAACTTTATTTCTACTATGGGGATACTTAAAGTTTGGGGGTATAATTAACTAGATATTACTTTGATAATATGAAAAAGAAAACTAGAGGGGGAAAGGTTGTCATACTGGGGAAAAGAGGGAAAAAGTTGTAAAATAAGATCTAAAAAAAAGGAGGTAAAAACAAGGTAAAATCACTTGAAGAGGCAAAGAAAACCTCATATAATTGAGAGAAAGAGGGAAGGGAGATGAGCATTGTGTAAATCTTACTCCCATCAGGTTGGGCTCTAAAAGTGTATATCAGACATTTGATTTCACATAGAAACTTGTCTGTTGCTAGAGGGAAGTGGGAGGGAAAGGAGGAAAAGTAAGGGACAAACTAATAGAAGGGAAAATAGAAGAATCAGGGAAAAGGAGTAAAAAATGGGGAGGGGAACTAGTGGGTGGTGGATTGTTTGGGGGAGGGGGTCATCAAAATCAAAGTACTGAGGAGGGGGGAAGGAAGAAAAGGGAAAGGAAAGGGGAAAACATAATTTGGGTAAATAAGATGGCAGGAAATAAAGAATTAGTTATTCTAACTGTGAATGTGAATGGGATGAACTCTCCCATAAAGCGGAAGCAGATAGCAGACTGGATTAAAAACCAGAATCCCACAATATGTTGTCTACAAGAAACACATCTATAACATAATGACACATATAAGATGAAAGTAAAAGGCTGAAGCAGAACCTATTATGCTTCAGGTGAACAAAAAAAAGCAGGGGTAGCAATCCTTATCTCAGATCAAGTAAAAGCCAAGATAGATCTAATCAAAAGAGACAAGAAAGGAAACTATATTTTATTAAAGGGTACCATAGATAATGTAGCAATATCAATATTAAATTTATATGCACCAAGTGCAATAGCATCCAAATTCCTAGGGGAGAAATTAAGAGAGATGCAAGAAGAAATAGATAGTCAAACTATACTAGTGGGGGATCTCAACCTTGCTCTCTCATAATTAGATAAATCAAACCACAAAATAAACAAGAAAGAAACTAGGGAGATAAGCCAATTGTTAGGAAAGTTAGGTATGATATGTCTATGGAGAAAGTTGAATGGAGACAGTAGGGAGTTTACTTTTTTGTCAGCAGTCCATGGAACCTATACAAAAATTGACCATGTGTTAGGGCATTGAAAGTCAAATGCAGAAAGGCAGAAATAGTAAATGCATCTTTTCCAGATCATGATGCAATAAAAATCACATGCAATATAAAGCCAGGAGAAAATAGACCAAAAGTTAATTGGAAATTAAATAATCTAATCCTGAAGAATGAATGGGTGAAAGAGAAAATCATAGACACAATCAATAATTTCATCCAGGCGAATGACAATAATGAGACAACATACCAAAATTTGTGGGATACGGCCAAAGTGATTTTAAGGGGCAATTTTATATCTCTAGATGCTTACTTGCATAAAATAGAGAAAGAAAAGATCAACGAATTGGGCTCATTATTAAAAAAAACTAGAAAAAGACCAAATTAAAAACCCTCAATTAAATACCAAATTGGAAATTCTAAAAATCAAAGGAGAAATTAATAAAATTGAAAATAAGAAAACTATTGAATTAATAAATAAAACTAAGACTTGGTTCTACGAATAAACCAACAAAATAGATAAGCCTTTAGTTAATTTGATAAGAAAAAGGAAAGAGGAAAATCAAATTGTTCGTCTCAAGAATGATAAGGGAGAACTTTCCTCCAATGAAGAGGACATTAGAGCAATAATTAGGAGTTACTTTGCCCAACTTTATGCCAGTAAGTTTGATAATCTAAATGAAATGGAGGAATATCTACAAAAATATAGATTGCCCAGGTTAACAGAAGCGGACATAAATTATTTAAACAGCCCCATATTAGAAAAAGAAATAGAACAAGCTATTAACCAACTCCCTAAGAAAAAATCTCCAGGGCCAGATGAATTTACATGTGAATTCTACCAAACATTCAAAGAACAATTAATTCCAATACTATACAAACTTTTTGAGAAAATAGGGACAGTAGGTATACTGCCAAATTCCTTCTATGAGACTGATATGGTGCTAATAGCTAAACCAGGTAGAGTGAAAACAGAGAAAGAAAACTATAGACCAATTTCTCTAATGAATATTGATGCAAAAATTTTAAATAAGATATTAGCAATGAGATTACAGCATGTCATCCCCAGGATAGTACACTATGACCAAGTAGGATTTATACCAGGGATGCAGGGCTGGTTCAATATCAGGAAAACTATCAGCATAATCAATTATATTAATAACCAAACTAACAAAAACCATATGATTATCTCAATAGATGCAGAAAAAGCATTTGATAAAATCCAACACCCATTCCTATTAAAAACACTAGAGAGTATAGGAATAAATGGGCTTTTCCTTAAAATGATTAGTAGCATCTACTTAAAACCATCAGCAAGCATCATATGTAATGGAGACAAACTAGAACCATTCCCAATAAGATCAGGAGTGAAACAAGCCTGCATGAATACATGAAAGCTTTTAACAATACAGGTTCTAAGCATAAAATCAGGAGCAACAGAATAGAACATAAACAGATTTTGTACTTGATGACCTACAGGATTGCTATAGAATTACCTGAAATGTCACTGGCTGTTTTGTCTAGATCCAGAGCTTCAATTTCTATCCCAGACGAGGAATTTACAATACCAAACAGAATGTCTTGCTTTTGATATCAGACTAACAGCATCAACTTAGTACCCAATTTAAACCAGTGTCTAAGGGTGTGCTTGATTAAGGGCACACAGTGCCTTGAATCACCCAATATTTCAAAAGTTCATAAAAGTTAAAGTTCTGTCTAATTGCGTTAGGGGCTGCTGTCAAATAGTCTCAGCCAAGCAGACATCTCAAGCTAGTCACTGCCTGAAGCAAGAAGTAAAATCAAACTGGTCAAGAGTCTCAGGAGATTTGTCAGGTCTCATCCTCGGCGAATGTGTGTTTTCCTTCACCGTTTACTGGGTGCCTTTGGCCAGTACCCAACAGTCTCTGGTTTCTGTAGAGATATAAAGAAAACTTGGGCCCCACATTAGTATCCTGTAACTAAGACTATGTGTCTCATTGCAAGGGACTAGCCATCAGCAGGAGTGCTGGAGAAAATTGTATGTGTACAGAGCTCTATCCAGATCTCCTTGACTTAATCTCCAACTCTCTCCCCTTTTCTTTTTTGCGAGGATCACCTTCAAGGTGAAGGTTGGCATGTTCCACAGTGGCTTGACCAGTGGGATACTAGTAATATGCACAATGCCAATCTCCTTCATCCAGTCTCAATGGGTGTGGGAGGTGGGCCATTATCAGTTTTAATTTCTAAAGGGGTCCCAGCTATGGAAAAGCAATAATATCAGCTAATTTATTGCCTTTAGAAATGGACCTAAGTCCATGTAAAAAGTAAACTGGCTCAGTGCGGGCAGAGAGGGTTTGCTGAGCTCACAAAAGGAAGGCTCTCCAACTTTTGCATGGCTTGGATAGCATAGGCACTATCAGAGATGACATTAATAGCCCAAAGATATAATAAGAGAGCATGAACTATAGTATAGAGCTCATTTCATTGCTCTCTCTCTGCCAGAGTTTAAAACAGCCAAACCCTTTTCTCTTTTTCTTTCCTCCAACAGTAATTAACATCCACTTTCCTTGTTCTCCACTTGCTTTGATTACAGAATTTTGCTATAAGAGAAAAAAATCAGGGACTTTCATGATACTTAAATAATATCAGAGCTGGTCCTTCAGGTCTCAACCTGAAAACACATATAGGATAAAGCATCCTTAAAGCAGCTTACTTAGGTAACTCTCTTAATTTTAATAACTCCACATTAAGACACACTCAGGAACAATCAGGTGGGTTCTCACCATTGAGAGAAGCCCATCTTCAATAGAGATGAAAATTGTTCTTCCAATTCATTCCCAGACATTAACTTCCACCTGCAACGATTCCTTCTCAATAGCCCATATGGCATATTCCTTTCAGATGGTGGATCACTGCCTTGATGATCTTTCAGACAGTCATACCTGAATTTAAAACTCCAAACAAGTATCAATTGCAGCCCCAAGAGATTTTATCTCCTACAGCAATTCTCTTTAATCAAAGCCTCAGATGAATCTAACTCAAATATCTCAGTGAACCTAAAAGTTCACAGCTTATACAGCCTATCTTTCATATATAAATAGATGGTTTTAAGTTCAACATTACAGATATTTTGCTTTTAAAATATCCAATATATATACATATATCCCAATTCCACATAAAAGATCTTTCAGATTTAACATTAAATTCCTTTTCATAAATGGAAAAATTAATAAATTAACTTCTTCCAATTGAGGAATCCCTACAGCCTTTTGGAATCGGCCTAAAGCCATCAGATCAGATTGCATGTAAATGTAGACTATTCCTTTAAATAGTATAATCAAATGATGATACACATATAATTTTTAAACTGGATTTTCTGAAACTTTTTCTCTTCCTTTTTCTTTCAAATTAGCACAAACAGGTTATAATTATTAAACACAAATTGAAAAAACCACAAGCATTTATGTCAAGCACCAACACGGAAATAATCCCAATATAAAAACTACTTCACTAAACTGGGCATAATTTCTTCCTCTCTCCCAGGCTTGCAGAGTCCCTGCCTGCAGTCAGGGATCTGAAAAAAGGGGGGAAAGTGAAAGAAATGATCTTTGCTCTATCTTCTCTAGAGACCAATTATCAAACTCCCCAACTATTATTCTAATGGACTTTTTTGAAGTTTCAAATTGAACTTCAAGAAAGTCTTTTTCTTTTTTAAATTATTTGTCTCTATAATAGATATTGGATCCCAGAAACTGAACTGTTTGAAGACACTCCCTTATCCATTACTGATAGATTCTAATTATCTTTAAGTACCTAGCTTAAGACTGAAAGTCTTAAGTACCCTTAAGTATCCTTAAGTACCTTAGCTCTCTTTTGCTAATTTCTCCTTGGAGTTGCCTGTGATAGAACAAAAGAATCCTAAAGGGTGGGGTAAGGTTTCAGTTCACTCCTTTCTCCCACCCATTCTCTGGCTCTCTCAAGCCAGGCCTTCATCCCCTAAAACCAAAAGATTTGCAAAATTCCAATTCTTCTGAATTGGAGAAACTTTTCCCCATTCAGATTTAATTGCTCCACCCTGGTCCCACAGTAACAATTGCTTTCATATTCCCTTTACCTATTCCCCTTTCAATTACCAATTTATCTCAAATCCTCAGCCAATTTCTAATTTTGACTATTTTCTGATTTAAATCCAGGCTTTTTAAAACTAAACTGCTCTTCAATCTCTCTGTAAAGAGTTACCTCTTTAAAAATGACCACCTAAGAGCTTTTCAGATTCTAACAACACACCTTAATTTAGGAGAGCTTTTCTCTCAGGCCTTCTAGGCCTCCAATGATTCCTAAACAATTTTAGTTAACAAATCTTGAACTCTAATGATTAACAATGAGCAAAAATCAGAGATCTGATCCCATCAACTCTCATTATCTGTCTTGGAAACCTAGATTGGCATCTGGCAGCCATAAAACTCCAGCACTGTGGAGGCCTGAGGCCTTAGGGCATTCGTCACACCATGCCCACCACTCAATCAGTTCAGACCTCGACTCGTTTGGGACAAACGAGTCTTCTGGAGCTTCTTCAAGCTGACAGGACGTAGTTAGATCCAGTGTTAAGGTCTGACTGAAGAGGGCAAGATAGCTGACTCTGTGACTCTGGCTCCACCTTCAACAGATAAGGGATCCTCGAGAGGTCCCTCACCCTGTTTCTCTACTTCTTATTAGCTCTACACTGTTTAGCATAGTGTCCTCTTTTACCACATGTGAAGCATGTGATTATAGGACGTTTCGTCTTACAGTCCTGCTTGATGAGTCCTAACTGCCCACACTCATAGCACCTCTTTTCTTCCCTTTTGTTAGTATAAACATCAGAGACTACTTTTTCACATCTACTTAACATAGCCCCATTCCCATGTCTCAGGGGCTCCTGTTTAGCCTGCTCTGCAAATTAAGCTCTCCATACAACAGCCTGATCAGAGGTCAAAGAGGCTCGAGCTATAGTTTTCCAATCATTGGGGCAGAGAACAAACATCATGGAGAACTGCTCAATTAGAGTTACAAAAGGAACAGTAGAGCCATATTGAGCTACAGAAGATTTTTGATCTTTAATAGGAATATGTTCTCTACACAGTCCACCAGGGGCCTGTGAATCCAAGGTTTCTGTAACTGGGCAAATTCCTCAACTTTCCACAAATTCCCCATTTCTATGGGCCTGCTCTATGGCTTTCTCTGATCCTGATTTTTCCTTGCTAGCAGTGAATTCTACATGTGTTGTTTTGTTTGAAATGATAGGGCTGGGACAAATCTTTTCTCCTTTCTCTGCACTTAATACAGATTTTTGTTTTTCTTCGGGAGCAAAGGTCTCTGATTCATTAAAATCAGGGTATAATTGCTTATAAGAAGGTGCACTGGTCGGAGGAGGGAGCCATTGTTCCCTAATCTCTTCCCTGGGTTTTTCACCGAGGCCTGTCCTATTTTCAGTTTGACCCTCCATGGTGAAGCTACTCTGGGAGTGACTAGCCCTTCCAAAAGCAGCCTTCACCAGACTAAATACAACAAATATAACAAACACAATAATAAATGCCCGTAGATCCTCCAGGGGTAGAGTGACCCCTTGTTTTTTAATGGTTTTATATAATTGCCTAATCCATATCTCATCTTCCTCTGGCTTAATTATGTTAATTATGGCATTTGCCATCACCTCAACTGAAAATGTCGGCAAGGCACCCTCTTTGACTTCCTGTATTTTATACAGGGGACCCATTCAGTTCAATTCCTACCCTAATTTAATTTCAAGTTATGCCCCACGTTTGGCGCCACTTGTTAGGTATTGTACCTAAGGGCAGCGAGTCTTATCTCTATGTTAAGAGTCTCACCTCTTTGTTAAGAGCTTCGGTTGCCATTCCGGCCACACTCAGCATGCCTATTCAAAGGAGTGTCATGAGCCAGAGGATAGATTATGGCAGTTCTTTATTCAGGCTTCATCACCTCCTTGTTTCCATAGACTCCTTATTTCCCTTACAACCAGTATTGCTTATATCTTCCCTCCTCTCCTAGCCTCGCCTCCTAGGCTTTGCCCCTCACTTAGTCCCTCCTCCTGGTCTTGTCTCTCCTCATCACCTGACTCCTCCTCCTTGCCTCTGTCCCCCACTCTGAGGTCATACCCTTAGTCCATTGGCCCACACCTTGTCATCAGCAATAAAGTTTGTATTGAAAGGAGGTATTCAATTTTGGAGGGTGTGGTTCCTTTCAGCAACAGAGCACTGCCATGAAGCAAGCAATTCTCAGACTAAATCTTGGGGTCTCATGTTTCTCAAGGGAATCACAAACCACATCCTTTGATCCTCAATTCAAGGACAACTTCTTTCACTAGGGTCCCCAAAAACTCAGACCCTGACATGAACAGTTTGTTAACTTTTTGAGCATAGGATAATCTTTTGATTTTTGTTAGTTTGCTTATAAATATAATTGATTATGCTGATAGTTTTCCTAATATTGAACCAGCCCCGCATTCCTGGCATAAATCCTATGTGGTCACAGCGTATTATTCTGGGGATGACTTTCTGTAATCTCGTTGCTAATATTTTATTTAAGATTTTTGCATCAATATTCATTAGGGAAATTGGTCTATAGTTTTCTTTCTCTGTTTTCACCCTACCTGGTTTAGCTATCAGCACCATACCTGTATCATAAAAGGAATTTGGTAGAACACTTTCTTTCCCTATTTTTTCAAATAGTTTATATAGTACTGGAATTAATTGTTCTTTGAATATTTGATAAAATTCATATGAAAATCCATCTGGCCCTGGAGATTTTTCTTAGGGACTTGATTAATAGCTTGTTTGATTTCTTTTTCTAAAATGGGGCTATTTAAATAATTTATTTTCTTTTCTGTTAACGTGGGCAATCTATATTTTTGTAGATATTCCTCTATTTCCCTTAGATTATCAAATTTGTTGGCATAAAGTTGGGCAAAGTTATTTCTAATTAATGCTTTAATTTCCTCTTCATTGGTGGAAAATTCTCCCTTTTCATTTATGAGACTAACAATTTGATTTTCTTGTTTCCTTTTTCTAATTAAATTAAAGGCTTATCTATTTTGCTGATTTTTTCATAAAACCAACTCAGTTTTATTTATTAATTCAATAGTTTTCTAATTTTCAATTTTATTAATCTCACCATTTATTTATTTATTAAAACTTTTTATTTGCAAAACATATGTATGGGTAATTCTTCAACATTAACCCTTACAAAGCTTTCTGTTACAAATTCCCCCCCACCCCCCCCCACACTCCCCACCCCTTCTCTAGATGGCAGGATATCCACTACATTCTAATTATGTTAAAATACTTGACAAATTGAGATATCTGTATACATATTTCCACACATCATTTTTGTGCAAGAAAAATCATATCTACAAGAAAGAAAAATCAGAGAAAGGAAACTCAATGCAAGCAAACATCGATAGAGAGCATGAAAATGTTATGTTGTGGTCCACATTTCACATCCCTCACTCTGGATGTATATGGCTTTCTTCACTGAACAATTGGAACTGGTTTGAAACATTTCATTGTTGAAGAGAGCCATGTCCATCAGAATTGATCGTCATATAGTACTGTTGTTGGCACGTACATTGCTCTCCTGGTTCTGCTCATTTCACTCAGCATCAGTTCATGCAAGTATCTCCAGGCCTCTCTGAAATCATCCTGCTGGTTGTTTCTCACAGAACAATAATATTCCATAACATTCATATACCATAATTTATTCAGCCACTCTCCAATTGATGGGCATCCATTTAGTTTCCAGTTTCTAGCCACTACAAAAAGGGCTGCAACAAACATTCTTGCACACGTAGGGCCCTTTCCTTCCTTTATGATTTCTTTGGGATATAAGCCCAATAGAGATGCTGCTGGGTCAAAGGGTATGCACAGTTTGATAATTTTTTGAGCATAGTTCCAAATTGCTCTCCCGAATGTCTGTATCCGTTCACAGCTCCACCAACAATGCATCAGTGTCCCAGCCCTCCCACATCCCCTCCAACATTCATCATTAACTTTTCCTGTCATTTTAGCCAATCTGACAGGTGTGTAGTGGCTTAATTTGCATTTCTCTGATCAATAGTGATTTGGAGCACCTTTTCATATGACTACAAATAGTTTTAATTTCATCCTGTGAAAATTGTCTGTTCATATCCTTTGACCATTTATTGATTGGAGAGTGGCTTGAATTCTTATAAATATGAGTCAGTTCTCTATATATTTTAGTGATGAGGCATTTGTCAGAACCCTTAAATGTAAAGATGATTTCCCAATCTATTGCTTCCCTCCTAATCTTGACTGAATTGGTTTTGTTTGTACAAAATCTTTTTAACTTAATATAGTCAAAGTTATCTATCTGGTGTTCAATTAAGAGTTCCAGTTCTTCTTTGGACATGAATTTATTCCATCTCCACAGGTCTGAGAGGTAAACTATACTACATTCCTCTAATTTACTTAAAATATCACTCTTTATATCTAAATCATGAACCCATTTAGATCTTAACTTGGTATGTGGTGTTAGGTGAGAGTCAAGCCCTAATTTCTTCCACAATAGTTTCCAATTTTCCTAGCAGTTTTTTGTCAAATAATGAGTACTTATCCCAGAAGCTGGGGTCTTTGGGTTTATCAAACACTAAATTGCTATAGTTATTGTCTAATTTGTCTTGTGATTCTATCCTCTGCCACTGATTGACTACTCTATTTCTCAGCCAGTACCAAATGGTTTTGATGACTGCTGCTTTATAATATAGTTTTAGATCTGGTACAGCAAGGCCACCTTCATCAGCCTTTTTTTTCATTAATTCCCTTGAAACTCTTGACCTTTTGTTCTTCCAAATGAATTTTGATATTTTTTTTCCTAGAATTGTAAAATAATTTCTTGGGAGTTTGATTGGTATCGCACTAAAAAAGTAAATTAATTTGGGTAGTATTGTCATTTTTATTATATTCGCTCTGCCTACCCATGAGCATTTAATGTTTTTCCAATTGACTAGGTCTGATTTTATTTTTGTGGCAAGTGTTTTGTAATTTAGTTAGTATAGTTTCTGACTTTTCCTTGGCAGGTTGATTCCCAAATATTTTATACTATCTACAGTTATTTTGAAGGGAATTTCTTTTTTTTTTATCTTTTGCTGCTGAACTTTGTTGGTAATATATAAAAATGCTGATGATTTATGTGGATTTATTTTGTATCCTGCAACTTTGCTAAAGTTGTGAATTGTTTCTAGTAGTTTTTTAGTTGAGTTTCTAGGGTTCTCTAAGTATACCATCATGTGATCTGCAAAGAGTGATAATTTGGTTTCCTCATTACCTACTCTAATTCCTTTAATCTCTTTTTCTTCTCTTACTGCCAAAGCTAACATTTCTAACACAGTATTAAATAATAATGGTGGCAGTGGGCAGCCCTGTATCACTCCTGATCTTATTGGGATTGTTTCTAGTTTGACTCCATTACATATGATGCTTGCTGATGGTCATAGTATTTATGTTTTTCAGTTATTTTTCATTGAAATGTCTTCATATTTGCATAAAATCCTCTTTTGCTTTATTGAACCGTATATGTAACAGATCATATGAATTCTTTCAAGTTTTTTTAATCTATATCTTTTGCAATTTTTTTAATGCAATAATATTATTTTTCATTTATATACCAGAATTTCTTTATTCAATCTGCATTTTATGTTTCCATTTTGTTTCCAGTATTTTATTACAACAAAAAGTACTGCTATAATTTTTTTTGGTGTGCATATAGATCCTTTCAGACTTTGATTTCTGAAGTAGTATATCTTTGGGAGAATAGTTCCAAATAACTTTCCATAATGGTTGAATCAATTAATAGTTCTATCAAGATTGTTTATTAGTGTGCTTTTCCACATTTCCTACAATGATTGTTACAGATTAATTTTTTTTGGCGGTGGGCAACTGTTCCAACATAACAGATATAAGAAAGACCTTCAGATTGTTTTAATTACCATTTCACTAATTAGTAGTGATTTGAAGATTTTTTTCATATGATTATTGCACATGATATTCGGAACTTGCCTTTCTTCTTTTCAGAAATGACTGTTCCTAGTCTTTGCCCATTTATTTTTTGAGGAATGCCATTTATTCTAATACATTTTTATTAGTTTTCTTTATCAAAGAAATTTGTTGCACGAATTATTCCCCCAATTAATTATCTCCTTCACAATTTTAATTTAATTTAATTTTTTTAGTGAAGCGTTTCAAATTTATGGCTAATCCAATTCATCTATTTTATTGCCTGTATTCCTCACTAAAGTTCCATTGGTCAATATTTCTTCCCCTGTCAAGTAGTTGTAAAATACCTAGGTATAAAGTCACGTTATGTACAAATTACAGGAGCAGGAAAGAACCTGTTCTTTATTTCCATGAAGTGCAAGGAATTCTTTTTTTCTATCTCTTCCTACTGGGTTTTGTTGGTAATATACAGAAAATCTAATGATTTACAGGAGTTTATTTGATATTATCCTAGTTTGTTACTCACCATATACCAGTAAAAAATGAAACTTTTGATTCCTGATTTTATTGTAAAGGTCTCTAATATTTCTTATTTTTAAAAATATTTCCTATAAAATTAGAATTGATTTAAATTTTTAAATAAAATTCTCTCGTAAATCTATCTAGGTCTTTTTAAAAAATTAGTTTTTAGTCTGTCCAACTTTATTTTGTCATAGATTGAGTTATTTAAATTCTCTATTAGAAAATGGGCAATTTAATTGTTAATCCAAAATTGTTACATTTTTGCAAATATTCATCATTTCTTTAATCAGGGAAGGAAACAAGCATTTATTAAGTATTATTCTCTGCCATACAGTATACTAAATGCTATACAAATAACATTTCATTTTATCTTCACAACAACCCTGGGAGATAGGCACTATTATTATTTCCTTTTTCCACTTATGAAAATTAATGCAAAGAGGTTTAGTGATTTGCCCATGGTCACCCAACTGTTCAGTGTCAGAAACTAAGGTGTTTCAGACTCCAGAACTAGAGTTTTATTCATTATGTCCCCTAACTACATCATGATCACGTTTCTTGGGATCTACTTGGAAAAAAAATTTATTTCATTTTTAGTTTGTAGACCAAAAAAGCATTTTATAACAATATAATAAAAAAGATGATTAACATGAAACTGAAAATCTATTATGTACAACTTGCTATTATTTTAAAAATATCATAAAGTTATACAAATTTTTTCTTTCCTCTCTGTCCCCATCATCCAAGATGGCTACTAGTGGTCAAAAAGATGTGCGTGTGTATTATTATATATATGTTTATGTGTATATGAACATATATATGTGAAATAATTCTATACAAACTTCTATTTATCAGTTCTTTATCTGGATGTAGATAGTATCTCTTTCATATGTCCTATAGTTAATTGAGTATTTATGATAGTCAAAATGATTTGTTGCTCAAAATTGTTCTTAAAACAATATCACTGTATACAACATTCTCTTGGTTCTGCTCATTTTGCTCTTCATTATTTTCTGCGTGTATGTTTTTCTGAGATCATTGAGCTCATCATTTCTTATAGCACAAGAGTATTACATTACAATCACATACCACATCCTGTTCAACTATTCCCCAACTAATTACCTCAGTTTCTAGTTCTTTGTCACCACAAAGAGAGCTACTATAAATATTTTAGATTACATAGGTTTTTCCCCCCTAATCATCTTTGGAAATACACCTAGTACTGTTATTGCTGAGTCAAAAAATATAGATGGTTAAATAACTCTTTGGGTATAACTCCAAATTGTTTCCCAAGATTATTAGATCAGCTCACAGTTTCACAAGAATTACTGTCCCAATTTTTTCATGTTCCCTCCAAAATTTGTCACTTTTCCCTTCAATCATTTTAGCCAATCTGATAGGTATACCATTACAACTCAAAATTGCTTTAATCTGCATTTCTTTAATCAATAATGATTTGAGCATTCTTCATATGACTATAAGTTGTTTTGATTTCTTCAGTGGAACACTGCCTATTCATATCTTTTGACCATTTATCAATTGGGGAATGACTTGCATTCTAATAAATTTGACAAAGTCTTTTATATAGTTGAGATATGAGATATTAATCGAAGGAACCGTCTATAAAGTCTGCCCTAACCCCATTTTCTGCCTTCCTTCTCATCTTGGCTGTATTTGTTTTATTTGTACAAAATATTTTTAATTTTATGTAATCAAAATTATCCATTTTACACCTCACTCTCCATTCTATCTTTTGTTTTTTAATAAATTGTTCACCTGATAAATCTAATAAGTAATATGTTATATAATAATAAGGTAATAGCTCCTAATAATTTCTTTTATTTCCTCTAAATTTGATGTGATCTCCTTTTTCATTATTAATATTTGCAATTTGATTCTCCTATCTTTTAAAAAACTAGATTAGCTAATAACTTATGTAGTTCATATTAACTCTGAGGATTCTTAACCTACTGATGAGTCAGAGTCCCAGAGCTGGTTTAGATATAGTTCTCCTTTGGGTTCAAGTGTGCATGTCTACAGGATAGGGGTTATATTTTACTTAAGAATCATTTAGTTGAAGATGGCGGAGTGCAGATGCAACTCTCTGTGAGCTCCTCTGATCGTCCCTCAAACCAAGAAGAGGTTAAGCCTCTGAACTGATTCTAGACTGAAAATTCCCTCAAACACTTGGGGTACAACACATTTCCATCAAAAATTGCCTTGGAAGAACTCTGGAGCAGATCTGTTTCAGGCGGGCAGGGAATTGGGCCACTTGCCACACTTAGGCCGGAATGGGCAGCTGGGGCAGGAGACCAGGGCTGGGACCGAGCCTGGCAGATTATAGGCACTCGAGAAGTCCTTGAGAAATGCTTGGGCCATTTTGATCTGCTTGCGAGCAGGTGCTTTGGCAGATCTGCCTTTGCTAAAGGGTGGATTGAGAGCAGCTGAGAGCTGGACCTGGCCCAACCAGCCCCACACTGGAAGTCAACTACTGCCCCAGGGCAAATTGAAATGGTTGCGGGTCCCCTGCTTTAATCAAATCTCAAGCTCTAAAAAATGATTAAGAAACAGAAGAGAGGAAAAATAGTAGAAGGGGGAGCCATGGTGGCGGAGATCTGACAGGAGTCTCTGTAACCTCCTCTAACCTCCCCTCAAACCAACAACATATGAAGCCTCTAGACTGATTCTGAAGCAAAAAAATCCACAATATCTGGAGAACAACACGATTCTAGAAGAAGATATTCTGGAAGAACCTCAAAACAGGTCTGTTTTAATTGGGCAGGGGGTGGTCTACTGAACCCAGACTGAATCGCAGGGAGACCAGGGCAGGGATCTGGAGCAGGAAGATGGAACAGGAGTGGGAACAGGAGTGGGAGCGTTGTGCTTTTCACACACCTGGGAGTCTTCTGCGGGCCTCTTGGAACAATTTGTCCTGATTGTGGGCAGGTGGTTTGGAGGGTCTGCCTTTTGAGGGGGATAGATTGTGAACCACTGAACCCCTGATGAGCATCGTAACTAGCTGCCATTACACAGCACCTTAAAGCAATCAATCAAACTACAGGACTGATAAGCACCAGAAATAATTCAATCAGAGGAGCTGCCCAGTACCTGAAATAATTCAATCAGCAGAACTTCCCAGTTCCTGAGATAACTCAATCAGCAGAACTGCCCCAGGGCAAATTAAAGCAGCTGTCCCACCTTTGCCCTAAACAGACCTCACACCTTAAAAAAAAATGAATGAAAAACCAAAAAGAGCTCTCACCATAGACAACTTTTATGGAGAGAGGGAAGAACAGACCTCAAATCCTGAGGCCCCTAAAGGTAAAGCAACTCCAGAAAAAGCCCCAAATTGAGACATAAATTGGTCTCCATGTCACAAGGCTTTCTTTGAAGATTGCATAAAAAATCTTAAAAGAGAGTTAGAAGAAACATGGGGAAACGAAATGAGATCACTGCAAAATAAAATAGAAAAAATGGAAAAAGAATGCAATGAACAAAAAGATGTAATTGGTCAATTGCAAAAGGAACTAAAAACAGTAACTGAAGAAAATAAGACATTAAAAATTAGAATGGAACAATTGGAAATGAATGACTCATCAAGACTTCAAGAATCAGTCGAACAAAAACAAAAAAATGAAAAGATAGAGAAAAACATGAAATATCTCCTAGGAAAAACAACTGACCTGGAAAATAGATCTAGGAGAGACAATCTAAGGATTATAGGGCTTCCTGAAAGCCATGATGAAAAAAAGAACCTGGACACTATATTCCAGGAAATCATAAAAGAAAACTGCCCTGATATTTTACACCCAGAAGGCAAAATACTCCTTGAAACAATCCACCGATCACCTCCTGAAAGAAACCCAAAAATTAAGTCCCCCAGAAATATCGTGGCTAAATTCCAGAACTATCATACCAAGGAAAAGATATTACAAGAAGCCAGAAAGAAACAATTTAAATATCGGGGAGCTACAATTAGGATCACACAGGACCTAGCAGCTTCTACTTTGAAGGATCGAAGGGCCTGGAATCAGATATTCCGAAGGGCAAAGCAACTTGGATTACAGCCAAGAATAAGTTACCCAGCTAGAATGAGCATTATCTTCCAGGGAAGAAGATGGTCATTCAATGATATAGGAGAATTTCACTTATTTCTAGTGAAAAGACCAGAACTGAACAAAAAATTTGATCTACAAACACAGAACACAAGAGAAACATAAAAAGGTAACAAGGGAAAAAAAGACTCTTGAGAACTGTATTTATGTTATAGATACAGAATGACGGTTGATTTTATGAATCTATTATTACATTATGATTATGATATGATTACTGTGATTTTATGATTATTATCATATGATTACTGTGATTTTATGATTATTATTATGTTTATTGTGATTTTATGATTATTATGATATGATAAACTGAAAAAGTAATTAGAGGTAGAAAAGGGATAACACTGGAAGAAAAGGAAAAGAAGGTAAAATAAGGGAAATTACATCAAATGTAGAGGCAAAGAAAACCTATAATGATTGAGGGGAGAAAAGGGAGGGGAATGAGAATTGGGTTAATCTCCATCTCATCAGATTTGGCTCAGAGGGAATAATAGACGCACTTATAAGGAAGCTGGAGGGAAAGGGGGGGAAAAAGGGGTGGGTGGGGCTCTAAAGGGGAAGGATTGTTTGAGGGAAGTGGTTTTCAAAAGCAAAAATAGTAGGGAGAAGGGAAAGGGGATAAGAAAGAGAAAAGCATAAGCTAGAGTAAATAAGATGGCAGGAAATACAGAATTAGTTATTTTAACTGTGAACGTGAATGGAATGAACTCTCCCTTAAAGCAGAAGCAGATAGCAGATTGGATTAAAAACCAGAATCCAACAATATGTTGTATACAAGAAACACATCTAAAACATAGAGATACATACAGGGTGAAGGTAAAAGGCTGGAGCAGAATCTATTACGCTTCAGGTGAACAAAAAAAAGCAGGGGTAGCAATCCTGATCTCAGACCAAGTAAAAGCAAAGATAGACTTCATTAAAAGAGACAAAGAAGGAAATTATATCTTCCTAAAGGGTACCATAGATGATGAAGCAATATCAATATATGCACCAAGTGGTATAGCATGGAAATTCCTAGAGGAAAGGTTCAGAGAGATGTGAGAAGAAATAGACAGCAAAACTATAATAGTGGGGGATCTCAACCTCCCTCTCTCAGAACTTGATAAATCAAACCACAAAATAAATAAGAAAGAAGTTAAGGAGGTAAACAAAATGTTAGAAAAGTTAGGTATGATAGATCTTTGGAGGAAATTAAATGGAGACAGAAAGGAGTTTACTTTTTTCTCAGCAGTCCATGGAACTTATACAAAAACTGACCATGTGTTAGGACACAAAAACCTCAAAATCAAACGCAGGAAGGCAGAAATAATAAATGAATTTTTTTCAGATCATGACGGAATAAAAATCACATGCAATATAAGGCCAGGAGAAAATAGACCAAAATGCAATTGGAAACTAAACAATTTTATCCTAAAGAATGAATGGGTGAAACAGCAAATTACAGACACAATTACTAATTTCATTCAAGACAATGACAATAATGAGACAACATACCAAAATTTGTGGGATACAGCCAAAGCGGTAATAAGGGGAAATTTTATATCTCTAGATGATTACTTGCATAAAATAGAAAAAGAGAAAATCAATGAATTGGCCTTGCAACTAAAAAAGCTAGAGAAAGAACAAATGAAATACCCCCAATCAAATACCAAACTTGAAATCCTACAAATAAAAGGAGAGATTAGTAAAATTGAAAGTCAAAAAACTATTGAATTAATAAATAAAACTAAAAGTTGGTTTTATGAAAAAACCAACAAAATAGATAAACCTCTAGTTAATTTAATTAGAAAAAGGAAAGAGGAAAATCAAATTGTTAGTCTCAAAAATGAAAAGGGAGAACTTTCCACCAATGAAGAGGAAATTAGAGCAATAATCAGGAGTTACTTTGCCCAACTGTATGCCAATAAATTTGATAACCTAAGTGAAATGGAGGAATATCTACAAAAATATAAATTGCCCAGATTAACAGAAGAGGAAATAAATTACTTAAATAATCCAATTTCAGAAAAAGAAATAGAAAAAGTCATTAACCAACTCCCTAAGAAAAAATCCCCAGGACCAGATGGATTTACATGTGAATTCTACCAAACATTTAAAAAACAGTTAACTCCAATATTATATAAACTATTCGAAAAAATAGGGAATGAAGGACTCCTACCAAACTCTTTTTATGATACAGACATGGTACTGATACCTAAACCAGGTAAAACAAAAACCGAGAAAGAAAATTGTAGACCAATCTCCTTAATGAATATTGATGCAAAAATCCTAAATAAAATATTAGCAAAGAGATTACAGAAAATCATTCCTAGAATAATACACCATGACCAAGTAGGATTCATACCAGGAATGCAGGGATGGTTCAATATTAGGAAAACTATTAACATAATTGATTATATTAATAA